>CASCJU010000095.1:45522-98958 GCA_949152495.1 Lasius fuliginosus | reverse complement strand
GAAATTAAGTAAATTCCAACATAGAAGACCGAATTGCCAACGCGACGTCATCCACGTATCGAAAATAGAATGGTATATTGAATGGAAGAGTCTCAATCACCCTACTCTCCAAATCTTGCAGTTTGATGTCCGCAACAATTGGTGACAAAGGAGAGCTCATGGGTGTGCCAAAGGTTTGTTGATAGTATATGTTATTGAAAGAGAAAAATGTAGAATTGATGACAAAACGGACTGCACATAAGAATTCATTTCGCGGAATCGAAGAATTCATATCGACGAAATTACGCGAACGTTAATTATCGGTATGCGCCACGGGCGGGCTAGCTCGCCTAACGGCAGAGGGGCAGGGTGTTGGTTGACGGAATGCGAAATTTTGCAAGCGGCGACCAATATAGTAGGCACTAAAAAAACGGACGAAAAATACTGACGGCAACGCAACCAAAAAAAAAAAATAAATAAGATAAATAAAGCCGGGTTTATTACAAAATAAAATTGAATTAGATTAAAAGGGATCGTAAGAGCAGATGAAAAATAATATAATTCAAATACAGATGTGAATAATTAAAATCAAAGAATCAGAGATAATTATTAATAACCAGTTGCAGAAAGATAAAGTTCAATTAAAGATAGACCAAATAACAGAAAGAAGCGGTGATAGTTAATAGTACATGGCTAGTGAATAAGGCCCACCCAATAATTGAGGTCGAATGAAGCGGCAAAGGAAGGTATTATCTAGGAAAGACGGCAATCAAAGATATTGTAATCTCGGAATCAGAAGAGTGACGAACAGAGTTAATTATATTAACTGACCTTAAACCCGACTCAGAATACGTGAATAAAATTCCAACATAATCATATAGAACAATAATATCCGCGAGACAAAACGAATTATGAACGAACCGTAATTATTCACACTCGCCGCGCCCGGCGTTAGCGATTCGCATACGAGACTAGATGTTCGATCCGACGGATCAAAGTCTCTCACAACGACTTAATCATACGTCGGATATTTCCCGACGGCAAAGTATAACGACGATTTTCGGTTTTTACGGCCTCGCCGGCCGCTTTAGATCGCAGCGAAGTCTCGATGCTGACGCGAACAATAAACGAAATCAACACGCCGACACCGGCGATCATTACACGCGACGCAACATTCTCTCACACATTCGTTTCGAATTTGTCGATCGCAACGACTCGTCTCTCTACGGCGACGCACACTCACTCTCGCGCGTACACACGACATACATTCGACATGCTATCACGACGCTTAATTACGTACAACGAAATAATCGTAACGCGAATCTCCAGAGAGACGATACTTCTTTAGTGCGATCAAGAAATGTCAACAATACATACACTACACGAGGCCTGTGCTCTGCAGGCTCCGGGGATCGAGATCACTTGTCGTCGTGGCTGCAGCACTAAGAACTTTAATAATTGCGGGACATAGCCCTGACACCAAAAATCACTAAAATTACAACGACGACGTCAGAATGACGCGATCCCGGACGCGATCGTACGTGGCTTATTTTGTGGAGGGCAACCTCACCGGCAGCTCGTTCCTCTCAGACACAGCAAAGCGGCAACGGCTCGTCCTTCTCAGAAACTGTGTACGAAACGGCAATCCGTTAGCGGTAGGCCGAGGTCCTCTCTAGCACACAGATCGCGACAGGCTGCTTCCCGGATTCTCTCGATCCAGGATCGATGGCTCTGGGCCTTCCCCAATGCTGCGCACGCGGGGTGCATGTTATCGCGGCCAATCACGCGACGGCACGCGACGGCATGCGACAACGCCGGTAAGCGACAATTCCAAGGTCGTGTCGGGGGCGCAGGTACCCGCGGTATCGCCGAATATAATCGTAAGGCCCGTTCGACAGGGCCATTGCAGAGTTTCCACCGCTGACTTCTCTCCGGTAGAATGCCACGGGCCTTGCCTCTGCTTTCTCTTTCTTGCTCGGGCTCCGTGCTCTCCTCTCTAGACTCGTACTCGCCCCTCTGCCGTGCTCTCCGTGGAATTTTGCCTTTAGCCGTGCCTCTAATTTTCTCCCCTGCCTCGATCGCCTCCGTACTCATTCGCTCATAAAAAAATAAAGATAAAAAATCTATAACGCTTGAACGAAAAGATCAATAACAGACGCCTCTCTGGAGACTGCGGCACGGTTCTCGTTATTTTTCGCCTGCCGCGATTAGGGAGGAACTCGGCGGACGCGTACGGGACGGCAACGTCACACCCCCCACTCCCAACAGAAACCGTGCCGGCGACGATCACCCCCCACAACCACCCGTCCGATTCCCGAGTTTCGGTTCGGGCGTCGGAGAGTGTTCGCAGCCTCCAGAGCAAAGGCCCACACACAAAACGGACAGCGACAACCACTCCGGCGACACTACGACGGACGTAATGCTTCCCTGACCTTTCTTTAGACGAACTCAGGTCTTTCGAGAGTCGCCGGGTTCCCGAAGATAACACAGTATCGACAGTAATCAATATTCGCTAACGGCGTAAGGCGTAGGGGTAGAGGGTAATTGCAGCTCACAAATCAAAGTTACTACGGCTTTTATTGTCCGTTGGTCATTACAAATTTTGGGGGATCTCGCGTAAAGAGAAAGACCGCAAAATAGCACAAGAAAAAAAACGAGGGCGTACTATGACGCGAACGTGCCAGGTCGTATTTGAAAAATAAAACAATGAAGGAGTACTGTCACGCAGGCGGTAATACACAAAAAAAGAACGAGATCGATAAAGAAAAATAAATAACGCAACATCGGACGATCGGCTCTTCCTTCGCCCCCCTACCCCCAAAAGAAACAACAAAACAATGAGGTTTTCCTCTGGTCGGCGCTTAGTGAGGCCGGATCGTACGCCCGCGCGGCGGTGGTGATCCTGCTTCGTGACCTCGACCGGGTCTATATGGGCCTTGGGCTTGCCAGGCCACCTGGCAGAGCGGGCAGTCCCGTACAGTGGTGCCGTATCGTCCGCAGCGATAGCAGAAAGATACCCGGCGTGGTTGGGTACAGCGGCTATATAGATGGTCCGCCTCATGCAATTCCCCGGCCCACACTTACACGTCGTCGAGACCTCGTGTGCGGACCGAATCCTGCCTCCATCCCATTTCTGACACCAAATGTAGGATCCGTGAAAAAAAGTCGGGCCTTCAGGTGACTGGACCGGGACTCGAACCCGGGACCTTTCGCTTGCCGGGCGACTGCTCTACCAACTAAGCTACCCAGGCTCTTCTAGCCTAACCCTTCCACGGATGCCTATTCCTACTATGATGGAGGAGTCCCGATCCCACACTCGGCCATCCTAGAACGACATTCGACCTCGAATGTCACAGCTGTGCGTGTCACCGGGCGCTCAAGCCTCATGCAATTCCCCGGCCTACACTCACACGTCGTCGAGACCTCGCGTGCGGACCGAATCCTGCCTCCATCCCGGACGAGCCCCCAAATGTAGGATCCGTGAAAAATAGTCGGTCCTTCAGGTGAAATTAGCGCCGCTACATCTCAACAGGTCTGCATCACCACTACATTACATCTCATAATATTTGATAACTAAAAATTTGGCCTCACGTTGGGCGCCAAATTTTTGCGACGACTTTTCCCTTCGTTCTGAATGGACTTTATCGCCGTCCCGATCTCGCAGCCGCGCGGGTCTTTATTTCGTGCGCCAACGACGGGGAGTCGAGGCGTTGTACGCGAGAGACGTGCGGGAAAGTCGCCGACTAAAAGGGCGGAAGGATCAAGGGAGATAATAACGCGCCGAAAAGGAACGGGATGCTGGGAGTTCCGCGCGTACCGTGCCGAAAACCGAGTATCTCACGCGGAAACCAAAATTTTGGCGCCCAACGTGGAGCCACGTTGAATAATTAACGGGGAGTGCAAGAGGCATTTAATTTATTGAAAGATTTATTGCGTTCGTGAAAATTTAAAATTTGTCATTACGAAACGTTCGGTGTTACTTGCGTGTATTGTTGACGTCTCTTTGTTCGTTCGCGTTAACGTCCTTTTCTTTGCTTCGCTTTGTTTGTTTTTTTTCTTGTCGTTCGCAGCCTCGACCAATTTGCTTTATTATTTTCGTTGTTCGAGTATAAGCGCGCGTGATATATATTTCCGAGAAGGTCGCAACCTAACGTATGAGTCAAATCGATCCCGAAGACGAGTGGATTTTCGTTTTGAATAGAAATCAGTTAATCGAAGAATTAAATCGGCGCGAGCTTTCGATCGACGGAAGCTATTCAATCTTGACGGCTCGGTTATAGCGTAACGCATGGGAAAACCGACGCGAATTTCGATTACCGTTCGCGAACGGAGAGATGTCGGACGACGAATTTTTGTTACCCCCGCAGGGGGAAAACGTCCGCCCGGATAGTCCGATGCCGCGCACCAGCTCGCGTAGATTATCACGATCGGCCGGTACACCTTCGTCACCCGTTATATCGCGCTCGCCCGGACATAATATGTCGCGCGATTCGCCGGGAAACTCCGCTATGACCGCGTATAACGTAATGCGGAAGTGGAACTTAAAGTTTTCGGGGGCGCGGGGAGAGGATGCCGAGACGTTTTTGCTGCGCATAGAGGAGGGTCGCGATTTAGTTCCGGTATCGGATGAGGACATTCTTCGTTGTCTGCCGTTCTTTTTGACGGGGATAGCGTTACATTGGTTTCGCGGAAGGCGCGAGCGGCTGTCTACGTGGTCGGCTTTTAAAATCGCGTGGCGTACGCGCTTCGGAGATCCCGATTTTCAGCTCGCGCTTCGAGACGAGATTATGCGACGTACGCAAGGGGAACACGAGTTCGTCGCGGATTATTTAACCTGTTTAAGGGCAATGTTCGACCGCGATTATCGCCGCCATAGAGCGAGGCAGAACAAATCAGCTACGCGTCTCGCAATATGTTGCCGCGTCTACAAATTGCCGTACGTTGAGATGAAGTCGAGGATCTTGAGGCGTTAGAATACGTCGCGACGCGCATAGAGGGAAGCCATCAAATGGCACAACGTTATCGTGCCCCGCCGACGCCGGAAAAGTCTTTGTTTCCCGATTTAGCTTACCGGACGCCGAGTAATAGTAATCGACACGCGTCTAAACCGGATACTCTCGCCGCATTGAATACATCGTCCGCGAGCTCCGCGGATTCAGGATCAGGATCGCGCAAGAAAAAGCGGCGTAAGGATCGCGTCGCGAAAACGTCGACCGACGCAGTCGCTGCCGCTTCAACATCATCGCCGACTAATACCGCGAGAGCGGGAGCAAGAACTTTGCGCGTATCTGCAGCTAAATGCTGGAATTGTGACGGCATAGGACATCTTTCGCGAGATTGTGAGGCAGCGCCACGGATGCACTGTTATCGTTGCGGTCGCGCAGAAGTGACGTTACGTTCGTGTCCTGACTGTTCAGAAAAAGAGTAAAGGAGTCGACTAGTGAGGGGGATCCGACTCCTGTTCCCAATCCACCACCCCTTCGCATTGTTCCGTGTGCCAGTAAATTTTCGTATAGTGCTTTTGGTTGTCGTGATGCGTCGTCGTTATTGTTTGTTAATGTTGGAATTTCGGGACGAGAGATCCTCGCCTTAGTAGACTCAGGATCGAGTCGGACGTTTTTGGGGCCGTCAGCGGTCGAATTTGTGAAAGAGTTGCGGTTAAATTTTAAAAGTGCCGACGGGAGACGCGTGACAACCGCCACGGGGCAAACCACGCGAATTCGGGGAGAGATCGAATTGCCGCTCACGTTGCGCCATCGAACGAAGTCCTTGCGGGTATATGCGCTACCGACGTTAGCATTACCGTGTATAATCGGTGTAGATTTCTTGTCGTTGTTTGGGATCGGTGTAAATTTCGCGACAAGAAGGTGGCATTTTTCGGATAGTCCTATCACCGAATATGAGTTTGACGCAAGATCCGGAGACCCGTCGCTTCGCGTAAACGCTTCGGAGAGCGTGAGTATCGAGCCGAGAGGGACGGTCGCGAGTACGGGGAAGACCCCGCCGCCCGCGGATCCCGCGCCTAAGATCGCTTCGACCACGTTTTCGCCTGACGTCGCGAAACAAAAACGAACTCGAATTAAAGCCTCGCGTAAAAATCTACCGATCTGTTGCGGTTTGGTGGAAATATCGCCTTTGGAAGAACAACCATTAGCCGAATTTCTCGAATCCGAAATCGCCGAGAATACGGGCAAACCCGGCGTGACAAATTTAACGCAGCATAGAATCGACGTCGGAAACCACGCGTCTATTAAACAGCGTTATTATCCGGTGTCGCCGAAAATTCAGGAAGCGATTTACGCGGAGATAGATAGAATGCTGGAGGCGGACGTTATCGAGCCTTCAAAGAACGAGTGGTCAAATCCGATCGTTATGATTAAGAAGCCGAATGGCACGCACCGCTTTTATCTCGACTGTCGTAAATTAAATAACGTCCAAGAAAGACGCATATCCGTTGCCGCGTTACATGAACGCGATTTTAGACAAATTACGGGCCGTTCGGTATATTTCGACTATCGATCTGAGTCAAGCATATTTCCAAATACCGTTGGAAAGTAATAGTCGCGAATTAACAGCATTTACGGTCTCCGGTAAGGGATTATTTCATTTCAATAGAATGCCGTATGGTCTCACCGGAGCGCCCGCGACATTTCAGCGTTTACTTGATCGTTTAATTGGACCCGAAATGGAACCTCACGCTTTCGCTTATTTGGACGATATCGTTATCGTCACGCGATCGTTCGAAGAGCATCTCATTTGGTTAAAATGCGTACTTGATAAAATCAAAGAAGCCGATCTTACCATTAACCCGGAAAAGAGCAAATTTTGTCGTTCGCAAGTTAAGTATCTCGGATTTTTAGTCCAGCAGGAAGGTTTAAGAGTCGATCCCGATAAAACCGCGCCGATTATCGAGTATCCGCCGCCAAAGAATATCAAGCAATTAAGACGCTTTATCGGAATGGCGTCATGGTATCGCCGATTTATACCGCAGTGCGCTACAAAATTAGAGCCATTAACGCGTCTCCTCTGGAAAAACTACTCTTGGGAGTGGGGGGATGAACAAAAATCGGCGTTTGAAACAGTAAAATCGTGCATAACGGAACCGCCTACGTTATCATGTCCGAAGTTCGAGCTATCGTTCACGCTTCAGACGGACGCGAGTTCGGTCGGATTAGGCGCCGTGTTAACACAAGAATCGGAAGGCGTCGAACACGTTATTGCTTTCGCGACCCGCACATTATCGGAGGCTGAAAAGAGATACTCGGCTACCGAACAAGAATGTCTCGCGGTCGTATGGGCGATTCGTAAATTCAGACCTCGAGGGCTATAAATTCCGAGTAATTACCGATCACAGCAGCTTACGGTGGTTGCATAATTTAAAAAATCCGACAGGTCGATTAGCGAGATGGGCTCTCGAGTTATTAGAATACGATTATGAAATCGAGCACCGAAAAGGAGCATTACATCACGTTCCGGATGCGCTATCACGCATGTACGAATCCGCCGAGGAATTGTGCGCCGTCGTGATTACGGCGAATGGTATGACGCACGCGTAAGGAATGTCGAGACAGAGCCGCGTAAATACCCGGGGTGGAAAATAGAAGACAACCAGCTGTATTTTCGAAAGCCGAATCCGGTAGTATCGCAAGTTGTGGACGATTTAGAACAATGGAAGTTGGTGCTTCCGAAAGATTCGCGTCTAGCGGTTATTCGGGAAAATCACGATACCCCTCAAGCAGGTCACGGTGGTGTGGAAAAAACTTACCGACGCGTTGCGGTGAGATATTATTGGCCGCGTATGTTTCGAGATATCGCGAGTTACATACGCCGTTGTGATACTTGTCAACGAACGAAGATCGAGCAAAACGTTCCGGTCGGTTTAATGGGACGACGTACGGTAAACACGCCGTGGTCAGTCGTTGCCGCGGATATCACGGGTCCTTTTCCCGCTACTCGCAATGGATTCGCGTATTTGTTGATAATCCAAGATCTTTTTACCAAGTGGATCGAGTGTTGTCTATTACGCAAGGCGAATGGTAAAAGGATCAGAGAGGCTATCGCGGACTTGATTATAAACCGCTGAGGAATGCCGCGAGTATTACTAACGGATAACGGCACAGAATTTGTTAATCGGGATTTGAGGCTTTCGCGGAAGAGTTTGGTATCGCTCGCGTGACAGTACCGCCCTATCATCCTCAAGCGAACCCCGTCGAGCGTGTAAATCGTGTCGTGAAAACAGTGATGACCGCGTTTCTCGAACACGATCACAGGGACTGGGACTTGCATTTGGCCAAATTCAGATTCGCGTACAATACCGCGTTCCATACGTCCTTACAGGCGACGCCTGCCTTTTTAAATCTCGGACGGGAACCAACCCCGGCGAATTTGAGGCTAGACCCGATCCCGAGTTAGAGGTTGCCGATGCAGATACCGCGAGATGGAAAGAGCGCATGGAGCGTATTCAGGCTTTGCGAGACTGGGTGATCGAAAACTTAGACCGGCGCACCAAAGACAGGCGCATTACTATAATCAACATCGACGCGATCGACGTTTTGTTATCGGCGATAGAGTCCTCAAACGACAGCATGTATTGTCGTCCGCTGCGCATGCCATATCAGCGAAATTAGCAACTAAGTATCACGGACCGTTCATCGTCACGAAAATTTTATCACCGGCCAAAACAGCCGTGCCCCGTGATCATTCGAGTCATACGAAACGACATGTTGCCAAACTTGCGATCCATCCACTTAGAGAAGTGCGGTATTATGATCTCTCTGGTAAGTTCACCCGGAGCACCCGGCCTATTAAGATAGACGGTCCACTGCCGATTCATAGTGTTACGCTCCTGCTTTTTTATGTCAGCGACAGCCTCCTTAGTCCACTCGTTTCCTCTTTTTAGATCGGTGACGCGATCGTAGACTCTTCTCCTCATTGCCACCTCCAAAGTCCAAGGAGGCATGCGGGCAAGGAGGGTAGCAACATCGAAGGATACCGTGCGATAACCCGAGATAACCCTTACAGCTGTTGTTCTTTGCAGCCTAGTGATTGGTTGCAGAGACTTAGATGCAGCGGACGAGAAAGCATCGTTCCATACTGGGGCCGCATACGTCACTACCGAGGTCAGAACGCTGGCGTATAAGCGTCTCTTCTCCTCATAAGTGCCTCGCAAATTCGGCATGAGGCGGAAAAGAGCCCGGGACACCTTAGCCGCCTTATTCTCCACATACCTAAAGTGGTCGATAAACGACCATTCGCTGTTGATAATAATCCCGAGATATTTCATAGATGTCGTGGTGGAGATGTACGTGTTGTCGACATATATCCGCGGCATTGAGCGAGGCCTATTCCTTTTGCCGTGAAAGAAAACAGCCTCCGTCTTTTCGGCCGTCACCTGCAAACCCAATCTCTTTATGCAGCGCATAACACGAGCCGCCATTATGTTGGCACGTAATGCTGCATCAAAGGCCCCAGCCGCAGTAGCCACGATTAGAGTATCATCAGCGTAGCAAACTGTGCAACAGCCTTCCTCCTGCTCGAGACCCGCGCGAGACCACGTTTGCTGTTTCACGAGTTTCATCGATACGCTTATTAACAGAGCCCTTGTTAATATTGCCACTTTTTTTATTTACCAGGCCGCCAGGCTTTGGTAAAGCCACATCTCCTTCAGAGCCTACAGGTTCAGCCTATGATATCCCTGAATCCGTGCACCAGTCTAGATCACGAGTCATGTAGTCCAAATCACTGGAGCAATCGGGAGTGCACCCCAACTGAAGTTTTTTAGTAACTGGTAACCTATTACTATGAGCCTTAACTAATGATACAGGGTCTTTTTGTCCTTGCACTGGAAGTAAGCCGCCATCTTTGAGAGCCCTCACTTCCTCCCTGAGGTCTATGATGGCACTCTGTAAGTCATCGATTTCCTTTTGCATCTTAGATTCCTTTGTCTTTGATGCTTTTAGCTCTTCCATGAGTTCTTGGTTTCTTTGTCTCAAATGGGGCACATCACCTAAAGTTTCGAGTTTCTCGACAAGAGCCCTAATTATCTCCTTAGCAAAGGACAAGTAAGACTTCATCTTACCGCTATACCGGCCCGATAAATTGGTGCTATTAGCACGCATGCTATCCACCTCAAAAACGTAGTCCAGTCCCCTAGAACCAAGGTTGGAGGCTCCCATACCAAGGAGATCCTCTCTTGAGAATCTACCGTTATGCATGTTGTCATCAAAGATACATTTGTTCGCTCTGTCAACTAGGTTAGAACTGCTGAAAGCCTTGCGGATAGGCTTCCCTTCCTGTTTTGCCTTCGTTTTCTTCGTGTACTTCTTTTTTATTCTCTTTAGTACTACAAAGTCCTCGTCACTGGAATTGTCCACCACGATTGTCTCCAATACTTCCTTATTGGGACTCTTAGCAGCACCAATATCATCGCCAGCGGTTATTAGAGAGGATGCCTTGTTGTCTTCGGCGCAGACCTTTCCGCTTCACAAGGTCATAGATTCGTTGATTGAGATAGCACACTCCAGGTTATCCTGAAAGACATTGCCACTATCCAGAGCCGTGTCGGATTCATCGTCCAGAATCCTGATTTTCCTTGCTCTGGAGACCTGAGTACCAATCGCTTCGTCTTCATTATCTTCGACATTTTCTGAAGACGAGTGCGCCTTGCGCTTAGCGTCACCAGGCATCTCACATTCCATCTTGTCATCCACTGCGGTCAATATCTCTGAAAGAGAGGCCAACGATTCCTCAAAAGTTTTTGTTTTCTTTGCTAGGCCTTCAGTGAGGCCAGTGTCAAAGTCAACTTCGATTTTTTCCGCGGTAGCAATAGCAGCTGAGGCGCCCGCAAGCAACGCCTCAGTTGCACCCTCGTCTGATGACGATGCTGCAGCGTCGGGCACGCCACAGCACCGGTCACTGGAGGCTCCGAGCTCCCCCTGAGAGGGTAAGTTTATATTGTCCTTGTTCATTTCCATGTTAGCATAATTTGGATTTGTTATTCGGGGTTTCCCTCCCCTAGAACGGCTGGCTTCGCCACGCCTACGAGCCCGTTCCGCCCGAGATGGACAAACGTCCGAGGATATGGGGTCTTGTATCCTACAAGATTGACTAGTGACCAGACTGTCCAAGGTCACAGACGCTGCTTCATCGATCTTTAAGATAACAGTCTTTTTGGCAGCAATCTCAGTGTAAATTTTCTTAATTGTAGACTGCGAGCGTTGTATTTCTGCAGTCAAAGCATCCTTGTCTATCCAGCTGAAGGATGCATCCAACATAGCAGCCGACAAAGAGACATTGGTAAGTGAAACCTCAGAGTTAAGAGGTATTGTCTCTGCGGGAGCAACAACCAAAGGTGGTGCAATTGAGCAAGAGCCGACAGATTTTCCAATAAAAGAGACCTGCGGAGAGGGGGAAGAGGAGGAGGAAGTTACCGCCCTCAAAACACTAACCTCCCCCGATAAGGCTTGGAATTGCTCTTTAATTTCTATCAGCCGTGACCATAAATAGGAGCGAGAACACTCCGAACGATCCGCAAAACGGGCCATCGCGACAACACATGCCATTGTCAATCTGATTCCACAGGAAGTGCTCCGCAAGTTGTTCGGCAGACAAGACTCCTCAAGTAGGGCCAAGGTACCGAGGGCCCTCTCGCACAAATGAGAGACAGTGGTATCGCTGTCCATCAGGTCCAAAAGAAAATCTTCGATATCCGGTATATCCTCCATGTTGCCAGACATCGATTTTAATTTACGCAAATTATTGAGAACTTAAAGTTTTTAAGAATCTAATAGATCATCAAATGTTTCCCAAGTATAAAGATACTAATAAGAAAGAAATTTAATAAACAATGATCAGGCAGCTTGGTTGACAGAATTCTACCGCAGCCCTGTTGCGTAGCAACAGGCGGGGATCTCCGGAGCTACAGCCGAAGCTTCTTCAAGCTCGCAAGCAGCGCTAGATCAGCTGTATAATTAATAAATTAGCAAGAATCGAGACCCGTTAATAGTTTGATTGCTCGATCCGATAAACCATTAGACTTTTAAATATAAACCACCAATAGTTCTAATTATAAACCACCAATAGTTCTAAAGTTTTTAAATAAGTCCACATTATGCAAGAATAATAATTGACAATTAATAACAATTCCCTATTCCCTATAGGCTGATTGTCAAGGATCCATAAAACAGAGGATCACCGTTAATCGTTGATATGTTCAACGAAAAGGGACCTCCGGAGCGAGAGCACAGCTTCTCAGCTCATGGATCCTTCCTTAGTTGTTATTTAATATATTAAATTAAATTAAACAAAGCCAGGCACACCAAAGTGTCCTATACAGACACAACGTGTGCAAAATTAAGTGCATGTTAATATGCTCATCAACTAATTAATTAAGAATAAATTCTACAACTAAACGATCAACCAGCACAAACAAAAGATAAGTTATCAATGTTATTTGAACAAAGTCATTAATTTCACGCGAAAAACTCGTATATTGTCAGTTGTAAAGTTTACTTACCGTTAGTAAGTCCAGAAATGATGCTATAGGATATACATGTGAATAGACCATAATCAATAGTGGTACAAAATTTTTACATACGATAATAATAATTATCATTAAATGATTTCAAACAAACAGAAATCACGAATATATAGTAATGATGACATAGGGTAAATAAGAACAGACAACCAGAACATCACAGTTAGTAATAACTAATAGTTATCACTGTAAATATTTAGTTTAATGTAGTTTGTTATTCCACAAAAAGTTCAAGTTGAAACCACAGACACGTCAGAAACATACGCGCAAAGATAACAGCCAGAAAATACGCGATGCTTGAGAAGAGATATTCTGCAATTTGTTAATTCGATAATGTCCTCGACAAAACTTAATAAAGGCCAAAAGATCACAAAAGTTCCAAAATACAATCAAAGTTTGCAACAGAGATAATTGCATAAAGAGAAAACAAATACAAGCTAATTTATAACGATAGATCCACGAGGGAGCATAATCTGATTAATAGCTTTCCGATATTATTCACGAAAACTATAGATAACTCAATAGTCCTCCAGTAGTGATTATAGTGAGATTAATCAAGTAACAGAATTCACATAGCAAATAGAATCGAAATAACCCTTATAACATATACATCGTCTTATAATTATGCAACATTAGGTCGCAAAATCAAAGAATATATTTAACTATACCTAAGAAAAATTATATAAGTTCATGAAAACAAACAATATTTCAGATATGAATAATATATACATCGTCTATAATTATGCAACATTAAGCCGCAAAATCAAGGAATATGTCTAACTATACCTAAAACAAAATATAAGTCCACAAGGTAGACAATATTTCAAATGAATAAAATATTGTAGATTAGATTATAATATCACATTCACTAAATAAATCAGTTTTAACTGTCAAAGTCCACAATTACAGCGAAAGAATAAATCTTAGGCTTTCAGAGAATAGATATTTAACAGCCATAAATTTCATATGGAGAACAAATTCTTATGAATATTACTTATAATATATACATCGTCTTATAATTATGCATCATTAAACCGCAAAATCAAGGAATATATCTAACTATACCTAAGACAATATATAAAACCACGAAATAAACAATATTTCAAATATGAATAAAATATTGTAGATTATAATATCATGATCACTAAAATAAATCAGTTTTAACTGTCAAAGTCCACAGTTACAGCAAAAGAATGAATGAATCTTAGGCTTTCAGAATGAAAAATAGATATTTTTCAGCCATAAATTTCACGAGGAAAACAAATTCTTACGAATATCACTTATAAAATATACATCGTCTTGTAATTATGCAACATTAAGCCGCAAAATCAAAAAACATATCTAACTATACCTAAGACAAGTATGAATCCACGAGATAAATATTACATTCACCAAACTAATCAGTTTTAACTGTCAAAGTCCATAGTTACAGCAGAAGAAGAATGAGTCTTAGGCTTTCAGAGTGAAAATAGATATTTACAGCCATAAATTTCATGAGAAAAACAAATTCTTACGAATATCACTTATAAAATATTAATCGTCTTATAATTATGCAACATTAGGCCGCAAAATCATGGAATATATCTAACTATTCCTAAGACAAAATATAAGTCCACGAAATAAACAATATTTCAAATATGAATAAAATATTGTAGATTTTAATCAAAAGAAAACTTAGGCTTTCAAAATGAAAATAGATAGCCATAAATTTCATGTGAGAAAAACAAATTCTTACGAATATCACTTATAATGTACATTGTCTTATAATTACACAACATTAAGCCACAAAATCAAGAGATATATCTAACTAAACCTAAAAACAATATATAAGTTCGCGAATAAACAATATTTCAGATATGAGTAAAATATTGTAGATTATAATGCCACAAACACTAAAATAAATCAATTTTTTAACTGTCAAAGTCCACAATTACAGCAAAAGAATCTTAGACTTTTTTGAGTGGAAATAGCTAGCTGTAAGTTTCATGTGAAGAAGATTCAGAAACATAAGAACATCGTATAATGTAAAACAGCACTGAAAATTACAAATTCACTCAATAAATCAAGGAAATAATTAAATTAACTCAACCAGAATTATATAGTATATAAAGTATATATAAAGTATATATAGTATATAAAGTATATGCTCAGCGTTGAGTGAAAATTAGCAATAATAAGTTAATTGTTCTCTCAAGATAAAAAACTGCCAAGTCAAATATGCATCAAGAGTTCGAAAAGATAGCAATGTATATTTATAAAAACTAGAAAAACATTAATATCTGATATCTTGATGTCTTGATGATCTGCATACTAATGGTAACGATCCAATTGAAAACCCACAGAAAACACAGCAGTCGCAACAGCAGATACGCAGAAGAAGAACGGCCACTGGATAATAATCTTCGAGTCGTCCAAGAGAATAACTTCAAGCCATGATACCCCTGACACCATCCAGTGGAAGAATGAGAACCATAGGTCTCAATAATTTAATAACTGTAAATAACAATAGCGTCTTAGTCAGATAATAACAATTAGTCACTCGCAATTGAAATATCACACTATAAATTCGTAATAAGTCAATAATTATAAATTAAACACGTCTATTAGTGTATTCACAAGAAAAATTAATTGAAATTATAGTTATGTAATAATATCTAAAAATAGTGAACAATGAACAAACAATTGTCACTTCAATTAAAGAAAGTAGCAAGAAACTAAGCCACTATTCATATTTAGCACATTAGACGTATAATAATTAATCAAAGATTATATACAAGTTAAGCCACAGTAATTAACAAAATAATTAAAATCTAAATAAGTATGAAGTGAACAATTCAATGATTTATCCTCAGAGAGAGTAACATAGGTTATGCGAAAAACCCGATGAAAACTTAAACACATAAGGCACTGCTGTTAAGTACTTAACACTGGCAGTTGCACAGAAACGTTAAGAGAGAATTGGTTTTCTCGAGTAATGCAGAAATAAGTACTCAATAATTAATAGAATTAACTATAAAAGACCAGTTATTGCAGGCTGCACGTGCACGCGGTGACAGCCCATCGCTCCGGTAACGAAGTCCGCAACGGATCCAAGAAGCAGTGATGTTAGATGGTCAATCGAAAATCCTTGTTCCGACCTAGCTAAAAGCTGGTACTTTCAACGAAAAACTGGTACTTATGTCGGATCCACAACGACTGCTTGCGCACGCGCGAAACGGAACTTATACAGTGATCATAGACTATAACGTGCACGAGGCAAGACTGCACTCCCACCGCTGCACCGCGACCGCGCTGCCAACAAAATATGTCGACAATCGCACCAAATTTCAATCTGCGTCAGCTTTGAAAAGTGAAATTTTAACATTCCATTTTGTTTATGAAAGGGATCATAAAAAATATGCTTAATTTTTAATTATTTTATTTTTACATATTTATACAATAAAAATGCAAATTAAATGAAAGACAATTATGAACAACTTTTTTTTGCCTTAAGACAAAAGACTAATTACAAATAACCTTTGGCACCTATTTATTACTAATAACTCTTACTAATTGTAAATATAGGAACAAAAATAGAAGTTACTTTAAGTACTTTTCTATAGAATAATAATGAGTCCGTATTATTATTGCATTCAATAACTAATATTAGTAGAAGTGTATTACGAATAATATAACAATACAAATCATAAACATTTTTCTAGATTCTCTAGAAAATTTTGAATAATATTTTGTCATTCATTATTTTCGCATATAATCACACTTCCTCAAATACAACATCAAAATCGCAAACGTTGCTGTCTTCCTCGCTACTCTTCTCTTGTTTATTTGGAGTATCATATAAGATTTCAGATGTCATCCGGTCAAACATGTCTTTAGTAGGCTCAAATCCAGCACAGGAACTTTTATTTATTTTTACGGATTGCGAAGCCAGCATGGCTCCTTCGACGTTCTTTATTGTGAGTCTGTTCCTAGTTTTCGTTTTCACTAGGTTATATTTGCTGAAAACCCTTTCACAATCTGCATTTGCGTGAGGTATGCATAGAACTGCCAATGCAAAATTGGGTAGTTCTACATATTTATTACAGTCCTCACTATCTTTAAGCTGCGAAATCTTATGCCAAAAAACGTCCACCTCTGTTTCCTTAACAATGTCTTCAGGTATGTCATCTAGCGGAAGACGGCGCCACTCATCATCTAAGCGCTGCAAAGATTGCAAGTCTTTAGGTTTTGCCCTTGGAACATTGTCACAAAGCTGAATGAGAGACTGACTTTTATTTCGCTCCTGTCTAGAGAGTGCTTTGGACGGATGCAGTAAGGGAAGCATTTTTAATAGCGGATTATCAAAATCGAAGCGCTCTTGAATTCCCTTGGAAAGCTTAGCTAGGAAGTTGCGGCATCTCATATAAAAATTGTCAATCAAGTCCGGTCTAGCCGATACTTCTGGTTTCTTCAACTCGTCCAAGACTTGTACACCTAAGTACATATTTCGAAGTGGGAGAAACTTCGAACTATTTTCGGTATCGATTTTACTGAGTGGAGTCACGGCTACATACTCTTGCATCATATATGCCGTCAGAAGCTCTCTGAATGCTAATTCCATTTTTTGAGTCAGTGATGTAATCACAACAGAATCAGATTGAAAGTAAGCATTCATTGTAACAACTTTAGGCAACACCCATGAAAGAAAAAGGTAAAATAATTTCACAAATGGGTCTCCGAGCCAAATGAATATGGATTCTGCAGCTAATGTTCGCTCTTCCATGTGCCTTTCCATAAAGTAGAGACGAAGTGGCTCCCACTGCTCCAACATGCGATTTACAACCGAGAGTAGTGATAGCCAGCGAGTTTGCGCTGGGTGGAGGATCTTGTGAACGGCCACGTTCAAGAATTTTTGAAATACAGCTAAACTAGCCACGCGCTTCGCGCTGTGCTGTACATAGGTGTGCACATCCCTGGCAAGGGCTTCACAACTTCTAGGCATGTGCATTGTACATGCATTGCTCGCCGCTATATGAAGAGAATGGCATATACACTTCATGATTATTACTCCAGGGCACGATTCCTGCAGGCGACTGGCAATTGAGTTCCGCACACCAACGTTGACACTTGCACCGTCGCAACCAAAACCTAGAATGTTTTCCAAGGGAACACCTTTTTCTGTAAAAGCTTTAATAAGCAAATCGTACAAGCGTCGGCTAGTAGCTCCTTCCTCAGCTGCTTCGGTGTCGTCTTCGGGGAAAACACTTGTTAGATCCCAAAACTTGCTGGTGATCCGTCCGAGCTCTTTATCATAATATCGTACCACAATACATGCTGTTTTTATGCAGGAACAATCGGTTGAGTCATCGGTTAATATTGAAAACTTCTTCTTCTTAAGGTGATTTACAATTTCATCTTTATGAGAAGCACCTATGACATTAGTCACGATTTTCGTTGCTTTAAGCCTTTTCATGTACACTCCTTCCAAGATCTTCGAATCTGGGAATGCAGATTTCAAGCAAGGGATAAGGTCATTAACAACAGCATAAGGGATATTATGAGCAGCCATAAAACCACAAATTTTGATCTCTGCTTTTTTTATAGTTTTGTTAAGGGCATTGTATGTGTCCTGAAGTTTAAAAAATTTGCTCATTAAATTTGGAGAGCTGCATCCGTAGGCTGCAGCGTTTTTTTCGTGCTTTTTCGTTGTCTTGTGGGTTTTAATTAAGCTTATGTCGGCGATAAGGCTAGCATTGCACCAATTGCACCATGCCCTTGTATCATTATTACGATCAGGTCCGAGCCAAGGCGAACATTGCGGATCTCGTTCCCATTCAACGCGATATTTTTGTATCCTATGCTTTTGCTTTTTGGATCGAACATCACCACGAGCTAAACGAATTTTTTTGGGGGTAGAGGGACCCGGACCACGAGACTTGGTCTCCTCGTCCTCACTTGCAGATGACATGATGACTAGTATAGGTTGCGGTATACTATTATCAACGTTTGTGATTGATATATTAACTTTAAAATAATAATTTATATATTAATTTTTAAAATTTTCCTTCAAAGTTCAAGTCTTTCCATGGACAAGCTGAAAATGGAAGAAAATAATAAAACATAAATTAATAAAACGTCAATGGTGTTTCAGTTTTCTTTTATTTGTATTTATCTACTTACATGAGAAAT
The DNA here is from genome assembly GCA_949152495.1 of Lasius fuliginosus. NCBI lineage: Eukaryota > Metazoa > Arthropoda > Insecta > Hymenoptera > Formicidae > Lasius > Lasius fuliginosus. The sequence continues at coordinate 80,276 of CASCJU010000095.1, read as the reverse complement.
TGTCTTTATGAAAAGACGAATACTGAACGATAATTATTGTAAATATCGAAAATATACATTACAGAGTATCTAATTTACGCATATATTTTCATAGGATCGTTTTATGTGACTTCGTTTTTTCGTCTACCATAAAATCTTGCGTACCATCTCCATAGAATAATCCATCTCTATAAGTTCTATGGCCATCTCTTCCGCATCCATTAATTACTTTATTTCTTCATTTTTTAAATTCTCAACATATAATCACGGTCTTACATACAGGTCAGGACATTCCTATACTGGCGACCGTGCTATCAAGCGTGACCAAAATGTAACTAATATGGCGGCTAGCTCAGGCTGATTTAGTCAATGTGTGCAAGCGCACATATGCGATATAAGATCACATACACGCATATTGCGCATGCACACATTGAATAAATCAGCCTAGCCGCCATATTGGTTACATTTCGGGCACACGTTATTCCAACAGTGTCCTGACCTCTATATAAGATCGTGCATGTAATACAGATGGCCTGACCATATATAATATAAAGACCGCTTTTATGCCGTTTTATGGTACCACACTATAGTAGAGCTAATGTTAGTTTCTTTATTCGATGTTAGATGGCGCTGTTGCCTGTTGCTGAGTTTTTAAGATTAGCCTTTAAAATAATAAAAAAAATTTAATGTCGAATAACGACGGGGCAGCATGGGCTCAAAGTTTTTAAATAAAATTTAAAAAATTTCGATGACGGCCGATCGTCAATGCAAAAATCTTGGTATTTTTGCGTACAAGGATAGAAGTATCTTTATACATGGTACGAGACCATGAAAATTGGTATGTATACCAAGAAGTTGGTGCGTCTAACATCTCTGCCAAGAAGTACCGCCACCATGGCCTTTTCGTCGATCGAGCGTCAAAGCCAGACTCGACGACCGGCCGTGCGTACAGTCAGTGTCAAAAACATTACACAAGTAAACGTAACATTAATAAATCACCAAAGGGGATGTGTATAATCAATTATTTGACAACATTCACACAAGTTGTGACATATTAAACATATCCACTCTTATACTATAACACATTGTGTGCTTGTAAGGCGTAATTATTCGCGTCAAGAGATGTTATTGTTAATATTTGTCTGACAGCTTATTTCACCAATTCACGTTATTGTAACAAAGTAAATAGTAGATTTTCAATAAAGTAATAATAAAAAATTCGAAAGGTCTTATTAGATGCTATTATATAAAGCAGCATTCAAGTAGAAAAGAGTAACTAATTATATTGACACACTAGGCGTACTAAATGGACACCCGACATATAGAGATCGTAGATCTCAATCGAAATTGCCATCCATACGACGGACCTCAAATGCCATGTGGCAGATGGCGCCACCATGGCCTTTCCGATGCCCGAGCGTTTAAGGGGATCCAAAAGTGATGGCCGAACTCCGACGGGTTAGCGCCCTCATCTAGACGTAACTAAAATTGCCGGTATTATCAACAGTATTATCGACAGAATTATCGATAATATCGATAATTTTAGTTATGCCGTTACCGATACTATTTATGTGCATGATTTATACACGTTAGAAAGAGCAACTGTTCGCATTGTGTTCAATATGAAATTAGAGACAACACCGTGTATTTTTACCATTCTTTCTTCGCCTCGCACGCGTATCTAAGCGTATCTGAGCGTAGATAACAGTATAACATAGACGTGTGTCTGCCTTTATCGCATGTTTGAACACAATTTCACAGTATTGCTCATATGGGCTGTGTGCCTTCCCATATATCTGCCAAGAAAAACTTGACTGTGTATGTATGGGTGTGTACACACATGCACACACACATACACAAAATGACATAATACATGTGTGTATGGGTGTGTTGATAATGTTTCTATTACATATATATAAACATTTACCTATACGATCACAAAATATATATATGTAATATAATATAGTTATATAAATAATACATTGTTGTTATATAGCAATAGATAGGAAAAAACGAGTTGGTCTGCATAGAATAACTTACATTATCTGTAGTGTACGTGACGTAAACTATAGATTTTCAGTACAGACAGTGAATATCGGAACGCAGCCATAGATGCATACAGATGTGTGTATGATACATATATATTCTGAGCAAGTAACTTTCTAAAAGTTACAATCTATGCAGTACAGCTCGTTTTTTTTTCAAATCGATGGTTATATAACAACAGTGTATTATTTGTATAGATAATATATATATTTTATAATACATATAATATATAAATTATCTAATATATGTATATATACAAATATATGTATTATATAATTTATATAACATATATATATAATCGTATAGGTAAATGTTCATATATTTGTAATAGCGACTTACAATACATTGTTTGTCTCGATCACAACAGAATAATGTATTTGTACAATATTCTGAATATTCTGAAAATATAGAATGGACCCCTCCATCGTCCACTCCCGTGAGAACGCAACCAATATGTTTTTCGTCTCTCCGATTAGAATTTGCAATCAAGATTGAGGCATCTCTTTCTCAATATTCTTACGATAGAGACTTATAATACAATTGTTTGTCTCGATCGCAACAGAGTAATGTATTTTTACAATATGTAAATATTGAAAATATAGAATGGACCTCTCCATCGTCCATTCCCGTGAGAACGCAACCAATATATATTTTTCGTCTCTCCGATTATAATTTGCAATCGAGATTGAGGCATCTTTTTTCTCAATACTCTTACAAGTATTAGAATACATTTTATAAAAACGATTAATTGCTTATTATGGAAAAGGCAGCAGTTTATTGCCTTCTATAATTTTAAAAAAGTGTTCTCTCATGCTTTTTACATCCTTGGAGTATTTTTGTTCACAAGGATTACCTCCTAAGATTATAGTCGTGGCGAAAGCTGCAGCATAAATCTCACAACTTGTGCCATCAGGTTGTGTTTGAACCTTTTCAAAAATAATGTTATCTTTATTTATTGTAGGATAACGTAGATGTATATAATTTTTCTCTTTAGCTATCAACTTATCGTATGTACAGCCGGGTAGGCTATCATATACGCGAAGTTTGGTACCATTAGAGAAAATACATCGCCAGTGATCACTACAATTCCCTCCAATGATTTGTAGGCTTTTGTTACTATCACTGGCTGCAATCATATGAGAGAACTCCAGATATTGTACACTTTGCGTTTCAAAATCTGAAGTTTCTCTTACGATACGTAAAAATCGATCTAATGATTCGTCGTTTATTTTGCTGTCTATAGGCAAGATATTATGCATCACGACAGAGAGAGGAGCAATCGCATTTAAAATTTTTTCGTGTCTCTCCATATCGTCTTTAGTCATATCATGTTTGTTATTTGAATAACTAACTATGATACAATCATCATCTTGCTCGGTATCTAGAGTAGCAGCAGTAGTAGTAATTGCTGCTCCTATAGGCAACATCGTTTGATCGTTTTCTCTTTATGAAAAGATTTTCACTTTCAAAAATATTAGGCCGAATACTTTTTCGGCTAATTATTTGTTTAGCTGCTTTTTCTTTAGCTTCTGTTATATATTGTGGATTTCTAATTGGCAGATGCCTATTATGGCGACTATCCAATATTTCTGGAAGCATGCATTCGTAATAGAAGCGTGTTAGAAAAGGCAGCATTTTATTTTTCCAGAATTCGTTGTCCGTACTAATGTTTACTATTTTTATGCTTTCTGGCGTCCAAACAGCAAAAATGCAATATTCTCGCCATATTATGTTCAACTGACCTTGAACTTGATAAAAAAATCGATGATTTCGATTCATTTTGTACGGATTTTTTTATCAAAAATGCCTTTTAAAGAAGGCAATGTTTCTATGGCTTTTTCGGCTGTCAAATGTTCAGCCGACAGAGGACATTTGATTTCCACAAGAACATTTTCTTCAATAAGTCCGTCAGGGGAAGCACTCAAGAATGGATTTTCATTATCAATGAACAATCCGCAAGGTTCTATTTCTTTATTTAATTTTATGGCCAATTCTTTCCTCGCTACAGCTTCCTTATCGCGACCATACTTCATGGCTGCGGTATCAATAGACGGAGAATATAAAATGTTTTTTACGGTTGATGCGCAAGACGTTGTCGGTCTCATACGACATACGATTCCAAAATTGGATGCCGTCAACATTTCGCGTCTCAATGATAACCATAATTCAGACTCATTTTGGTTTCTGGTCTCAAGTTCAATTGTTTGCCGATTTATCGCATTTTCGGACAACTTTTCTAAATGATTTTGTCACAGTTGTTCGAATATATGGGATGGGAGATCCGGTTTTTGTGATTGCGGACCGTAATAACGATCTGTTCCCGATTCTCATTTAAATTTTTTTTGTCTTCCCTGCGCTTCTCGAGATTCTCTGGTTTTCGTAACTTTTCTTTGTCGTCGCTTATCCAAATTCTCGACAATAGGCGGAACAGTCTTACACATGCTTTTATGTAATTGTGTAAGTACTTCTTACGTATTGAATTGCAGAACTGCTCCTGCAATTCTAGCATTGTAAGAGCCTTTTTTACCAAAATTAATACGTTTTCCGCCAATTTGTTTGCAGATTATCGAATTGAACGATTCTGCAGGATTATTCGTTAAATTTAACAGTAAGCTCTCGGAGTAAGCGCTGAGATACATGACAGCACTTTCTATTTTTGGATAGAGACCATGTAATTTTAGAAACGGTACATAATTTTTCTTCGTTTCATTACAATTCTCTTTGCATATACCGCGTATTTCACATCGCTTATGCTCGCCAAAAATATGACTAGGAATATTCAATATATCTTTTTGTAATTCCATAGCCTGATAATGTTGAGGTTGCCTTTCTTCTTTTCGTAAAGTGGCTGCCTCTATTACTTCCTTTCGTATTTTTAAAATGTTGTTTTTTACAACATTTCGCACCTCTACAAAGCCACGCTGTCTATGCATTTTTGGCTGAGTTGTCTCAGCCACAGCTTTTAACTTTTTGCATAAATTGCGAAGCAAATGATTGGTGCATTCTATTTTTTTTACTGTCACCATATGTTCACGATATGATCTGTTATCAACAATGGTCTGATATACGCTACTATCGCCATCGGCAACAACCGTTTTATAAATCAGTCCATGCATTTCAAGGCTACATTTAAAACCTTCCGCAATGGCATCGCTCTCCATGCTTGTGGAGCTTGCGTTACGATCAAAATTTTTGTAGCATTTATGAGCTCTTGGTTGAACACCTTTCCGCTCTGCCACATCACATAATGTGCAAAATTTATTGCGGACACCGACGAAGAGAATCTTTCCTGTACGGTAACCAATTATGGCTCCAATACCGGAAAGAGAATCGTAGGCGTTGCCATACGATCTCTTCATCCAACTACCATCCGCTACAACTGTTATATACGGAATACCGTTTATAACTTCGTTTTTCTTCGAAGAGCGAGTTGCTTTTCAACTTCGCTAGCCATTTTCATATTTTCCATGGCTGTTTTTTGAAAATTATCAACTAAATTTTCTCTATATCTTATGTAAGTTGGCTCGGACATACAAGGAACATTAATGGCTGCACACAGCTCTTCCAGCTGGGCATAACCAATTCCCACTGTAATAGTTCCTGCTACAGCAGCCTTATTAATGTTCAATGTTTCCGGCTCTGTGGGTTCTGACCAGATGTTGGCTTCATAATTGCACATTTGGCACTTGAAGAACAACTGCGTTTTTAACCCACGGCAATGAGAATTTATGAGTTTCCAATCTTTAAATTGGCACTCTATCCCTTGCGCATGATTATCGAATGTTCTGTGGATTTCATTCCACATAAAAGAAATGTCGACAATGCGACGGCCTTCAGGCATGCTTTCCTGGATACGATTTGTATCCAGAAGGCCATTTTCGATAACAAAATTATTGTTATCTTCGCAAAGTTCGACATTTTTATAACACATACCTGTATTTGAAACTGACTCCAGATATTGCATTGCTTGGGTACTAACTTTCGAATCCATCTTGTCGGGAAGTGATTCAACCGATTTTTGAAAGTCGATAGATTCGTTGCTAGTACCCTTCATGCTCCTGGAGTTATTTGTCTCTTCAATCTTCTGCTTCAATAACTGCCGCCTGCGAGAAAAATAAATGGATTAGTATTTTGAAATATATACATTAAATTTATATATATATATATATGTATGTATGTATAATTGCTACAAAAATAAGGTATGGGTTACTTTATTACTTTATATAATTTTTATATAATCTTGAAAAAAAAATAAAAAAACTTTGAAATAAGTGCAGTCCTTTGTTTATCTTATATAATTTTACATAAAAATCTTACACAACTATTACTGAAAATTAACTATGGCACAATAGATCATGTTTTAACAACATAAATGCCATATTTTTCAGTAAACCAGAGCGCTCATGCGAATCGCATCTGGTATGAAATATTTGTAAAACAACCAGCACACGAACAGATCGCCTCTGGGATTATTTTTTACAACCAGCACACGAACAGATCGCCTCTGGAATTATTTTTTACAACAACCAGCACACGAATAAATCGCCTCTGGGGTTATTTTTTACAACCAGCACACGAATAGATCGCCTCTGGGATAAATATTTTTTAATAACCAGAGCGCTCATGCAAACCGCATCTGGTATCAAATATTTTTTGAAATAGCCAGCTCACGAATAGACCGCCTCTGGCACTAACTACTATAAAAAATATAATAAACAATTTTTAATTACATATAAAGATTAACAAAGGATTGCATTCTTATCTTTCAGAGATAGTACTCATATCACGATTATTTGTGTATGTGTGTATGTGTGTATACATAGTGTACATGAATAATGTAATAACAAATATTGTGGCACAATATAATTCTAAATTAATAAATACAAATTTATGTGTAGATATACCGAGTGATCTAAGAAGGTATTTTGTCGAAAAATATTAATTTCTCGCAAACTGGCAAATTAAATTAAATCAAAATAAATGTACATAACTTATTATTCAAAAGTTGGATTAAAAAATTATTTTAAAACTGCTTATTTTCACTCTCGTAACCATTACTAAAGTGCTTAAAAAATGATCAATAATTGTATGTCAGATCTTAGTTGTAATTCTTTTTATTTCTTCAGTTACGCGCTTGTACAGAATTTCAAAACCTCTAAAAATTAATATGGAAATTTTCTACAAGTGCATAACTGAAAAAATAAATATCATTACAACTGTTATCCGACATAGAATTATTTTTTCAAGTTTTTGAAGAATTTTTGAAATTCTTATTGAAAGATAAATATTTTGAAAATAAATTTTTCGCCAAAACATCTTTTTGGATCATCTTGTATAAAAATTATATATATATAGCAAAATATTACTATTTCTTTCTTTTCCCATTGTCAGCGTTTAGAGACACTCAATAAGATATACGATAAGAGATATTCTCTCTCTCTCTCTCTCTCTCTCTCTCTCTCTCTCTCTCTCTCTCTCTCTCTCTCTCTCTCTCTAACTTTTTTGTCTATCCATCTGTTCATTATATACGTGCTCTATGTATGTGAATAATATTGCATATAGCAGTAATTCTAAATTCATGAAAATACTATTTTCGTTACATTTTCATAATATATATAAATGAATATAAAAAATTTTATAATAATTATACACATACATTTATTTTAAATACAAACTTTTTGTGAATGTATATAATTAATAATATGTATAAAAATGTGTATATGTTGTGTGTGTGTGTGTGTGTGTGTGCGCGCGCGCGCGTGCGTGTGTGTAAAGAAAAGTTTGTATTCAAAATACATGAATGTATATAATAATTATTAATATTATTTATATACATTTTTACAAAATGTAACAAAAATAGTATTGACATGAATTTAGAATTACTGCTATATGCAATATTATTCACATACATACAGCACGTATATAATGAACAGATGGATAGACAAAAAAGTTAGAGACAGAGAGAGAGAGAGAGAGAGAGAGAGAGAGAGAGAGAGAGAGAGAGAGAGAGAGAGAGAGAGAGAGAGAATGAGTACCTCTTATTGTATATCTTATCGTTTGCATAAGTATAAACGCTGACAATAAGAAAAGAGAAGAAAATAGTTGTATTTTTCTCCATCGATACTTCATGCTCAATATTCAGTAATGCAAAATTATCTATATTGTTATGGCCTTGTATTCCCGTGCCGCGATGTCATGCCGCTAGTTGAGTTAGAAAGATCATTTTCGGGACGACGTGTAAATCATCCCGGAGATAATCCTTTCCTAACATCGCGGCACGAGAATACAGAGCCGTAATAATATATTGCTTTTCGATGTTGAGATAAAAACACTCGCTCGCTCACTCTTTTTCTATTTCTTTCTCTTCTGTTATCTCTCTTTCTTCATATCTTTCTCTCTGTCTATTCATTATGTGCGTGTATGTGCGTATTAAACAGAAATATATGTTGTGTATTTGTGCTGTATGTAACAATAATTCTAAATCAATTATAACATTATTTATAGAATGACATTACTAACCTTTTAAACCATGCTCCCTTTCTGCAAAGTCTGCGAGCACACAGAGGCAAATATTTGTTATTTTTGCCCATTATGCACTATAATATCTTTAATAATTATACACTGTAATAACTGTACACTATAATCGACACGTTATAACGCGTTGTAACAGTCGTTACTCGCGCTGCTTGCTTGTTACGCGTACGTAGTACCACGCGACAACGAGTCTCACTCTGCCCGCGCAAATATATATATATATATGTGTATATATATATATATACAGAGCAGGTACGTATCCGGATGGTACGGCCGGTGCAGGTACGCGCTAGGGGAATCACGCTTTTTTTTGAAAGCGTAGCTTTTACTCGGATTTGAACCGAGTCTATATGCAGTAACGACGAAAGCCTGCGGCGTGCACATAGACCGTGCGGCTATTGTCGTACTGACATTTATTGTATGAATACTGTCATTTATGTTACACTTACACAAGAGCTACTTTCTGAAGTTATCACTCGTGTGGCTTTCTTTTTCTATAGCTTTCACGTATATGTGTCACCTTACTATAGAAAATAAAATTTATGTATTTCGCATTTTATCTATCTGAAAATAATTTTGATGATTTAATGAAATTCTTGCGATTAAAATGACAACACGACATAAATTGGATAATTTTTAATCATTATATAATTAAAATTGATTACTTATTTCGTTAAAAATGATCCGATTCATGTCGTGTTTGGTGTCATTTTAATCGCTTAAATGTCATTAATTTATCATAATTATTTTGAAGCCAAAACATGAAGAAAAGTTCATATCAACATATATCTGCAAACCCACTGTTATTGAGATACAGCTCAAAATGTTTATAAATTTAATTCACTATTTACAATCGAAGCGATTGTTTGTCGGTTCTTGTCTAATTTATCTATTTATTTGATCTGTGACTATTTTCTTGTACAAGTAATATGTATTGTGAAAATACAGAGAAGTTGTACCGTATAAATTGCAATAAATAGATCGAAGGCAAAATTTTGTGTATCGAAAAACACTCATTCTTTCAATTATCGTTCATTTATTTTAATAGTAAGGTTGTTGTAATTAAAAAGTAATTGAAAATAATTGTTGTTATTGAAATAATGTATTGTAACTGAAAATAAATATTAAATAATAATAAATATTACTTTTTCATTTTCCATTTTGTTTGAGCTGTATCTCAGTAACAGTGAATTTACGGATATATGTTGATATGAACCTTTTCTCATGTTTGGTGTGGGTAACTCGCGCCCAAAGTTTGTCCCCTTATTTTAGTTACACCCCTGTATACGTTGTATACGTGAAAAATTATAGATAGAAAAAGCCACACGAGCGATACTTGGGAATTTTATTTTTCATCTCGCTTGCTACGTTATTCGTTCTCGCTCTCGCTTTTGATAGTGGAGCATGTGGCAACAACGAACGCACGGGCTCCGATTTTCGATTGTTTGTAATCGGTCACGTCTCACGTCTGTATCGTCGAACCACCGAGCCTGAAGCACCGAGCAAACGCTGGCTGAGCTCTTACAACGATGCCAAGACGTAAGTATTTTATTTTATATATGTATATAAATTTATTTTAAAATAATTGTTTGAGTATAATGTTATAATTTATGTAAGTCGTATATATTACGCTGCATAAATTATAATAATGTTATTGTAATATATAACCTCTTTCTCTCCTCTCGTTTTGTCTCTTACTGTTAGAAATGTAAAGGAAAAAAGGATATTTTAATAAAGAGGATGCATTTTTTAGCACGAAGCGAGGGCAATTCTAGCCATAAACTGCCGGTGGCAGCGGCAACGGCGACGACGACGAGGACTATGGCGACGAGGACGGCGGAAAGTGAGAATGGGACGGCGCCGCTAGCGGCGGCGTCGTCGAGGATATCATGTGTGCATATGTATAAAACATGCGTGAACACATATATATATACACAGAAAGACATGTAAATGTGTGTGTATAAATAAATATATATATGGATACACACACACATTTACATGTCTTTCTGTGTATATATATGTGTTCACGCATGTTTTATACATATGCACACATGAAACACATGTAACGTAGATATATGTATATATGTATGTATATGTGTAGTAACTAATGCATAGTTCAATATATTATATCATTTGCAAATCACACATTAAAAACATGTAAATTGCAAATAATAATATAATGAACTAGACGTCAGTATATGTGTATATGTGTATATAATAATTATGTCTCTGCAAAAATACATATTTATTGTACTTACATATTAATTATACACATTATTGAGATCTGTACGGATTTATCTGTGTCTATTTTGCTCGCGCCGATTGTTGTATACTTCTTTTCGCCATAAATAAGAATGGATATATATATGTATGTGTGTGTGTGTGTGTGTGTGTGTGTGTGTGTAGTAATTGATATGTAGTTCAATATATTATATTATTTGCAAATCACACATTTACATGTGAATTGGAAATAATAATAATATTGTGAACTGTGTGTGTGTGTGTGTGTGTAGTATGTATGTGTGCAAAAATACTTATATATTGACATTTTTACTAATATTTATAATTTTTTTTCAGCGCATCAATGATGCTGTAAGGCGGGCGGTGAATCGCGAAAGGCGCAAAAAGAAAAAATATATACGTATACCGCCCGCAGGATACGCACCATCTGGATACGTACCATCCGGATACGTACCATCCGGATACGTATCATCCGGATACACACCACCCGGATACGCACCATCCGGATACGCACCATCCGGATACGCACCATCCGCATACGCACCATCCGGATACGCACCACCCGGATACGCACCACCCAGATACGCACCATCCGGATACGCACCACCCGGATACGCACCATCCGGATACGCACCATCCGGATACGCATCATCCGGATACGCACTACCCGGATACGCACTATCCGGATACGCACCATCCGGATACGCACCATCCGGATACGCAACTGCGTCGGCCGTGCCATCCGGATACGTACCTGCGCCAGCCGTACCATCCGGATACGTACCTGCGCCGGCCGTACCATCCGGATACATACCTGCGCCGGCCGTAGTAACATATCTTCCACGTTTAAAAAAAAAGTAAATATTCTCAATGTCATATACGAGGGTGGTCTGAAAAGTTTCCGACCTAACAAAGATACAACACATTTTTTCTGAAATTTTTTTTTTATTTTTCAACATAGTCTCCTTGTAACTCTACACACTTCTCCCAGTGATGCTCCCATCTCTGTAACCCGTCAAAATAGTACTCGGCATTTTTCTCTGCAAAATAATTGTTCACGAAGGTGATTGCCTCTTCATTTGACGAAAATCTTTGTCCTCCGAGCGCAATTTTTAGATGAGGGAACAAAAAGAAGTCGCTTGGGGCTAGATCTGGTGAGTAAGGCGGATGGTCAAGCAGTTCAAACGATAATTCGTGGATTTTCGCCATGGCAACCGCTGAGGTGTGAGACGGTGCGTTGTCTTGGTGAAACAGGATTTTCTTTTTCTGCAAATGTGGCCGTTTTTCCGCAAGTTCTGCCTTCAGCTTGTCAAGTAATGATGCGTAGTATGCTCCTGTAATGGTTTTTCCTTTTTGAAGATAATCGATTAAAATAACTCCATGACTATCCCAAAAAACAGTCGCCATCACTTTCCCAGCCGAAAAAACAGTTTTTGCTTTTTTTGGAGCCGGTTCCCCCTTTGCAGTCCACTGTTTGGATTGTATTTTTGTTTCGGGCGTATAATGGTGTATCCAAGTTTCATCTACAGTAATTAATCGGCGCCAAAACTCGGATTTATTGCGCCTAAACTGCGTCAAAAGAGCGTTGGAAATGTTCATTCAAACACGTTTTTGGTCTAACGTGAGCAAACGCGGCACCCAACGCGCGGACAGCTTTCTCATGCCTAAATGTTGATCTAATATGTGACAAACACGTTCTTTTGACATGTTCATAACCTCTGCTATCTCTCTCACTTTAATTCGGCGGTCGTCTAGCACCATTTGGTGAACTTTGGCGATGTTTTCGTCGGTAGTTGCAGTTTTTGGACGTCCCGAACGTTCATCGTCTCCCAAGCTCTTACGGCCATGTTTAAATTCAGCTGCCCAAAATTTCACTGTGGTAAATGATGGTGCAGAGTCCCCATACACAGAATCCAACTCATCTTTGATTTGCGTAGGCGTATTGCCTTTCAAAAACAAATATTTAATGACAGCTCGATACTCGATTTTGTCCATTTTCACAAAAAAACTCACACCAACTCACTCAAACGACTGTTACATAAAAACTGCGCGTCCAAAATGGCTGAAACTTTAGATGAGTAACTGTCAACAGATGAACAATGAAATTCAGTAGCTTTTATTTACGAGTGTTGTCATCTTCACGTTGAGGTCGGAAACTTTTCAGACCACCCTCGTATACACACATGCACACACACGCACGCGCACACACACACACACACACACACACACACACACACACACACATATATATAATAAATAGCTTCTTTTTAATAAATCTCCGCATTTATTATGATTTCCAGCATGCCCATGTGCGTCGAGGCTGTCCAGAAATGCCCGCCTGTAACATATTTTCCTGACATGCGTCAGATAGTAGCTGTCGGCGTCATCAAGACGCTATATATGCTACATATATGCTATATATGCATACATATGTAATATAAATATAATAAATAAATAATAATAATTACTTGTGTAAAATGAATTAATTACCCGTGTTTGTGCTTCCTACAACATTTTTTTTACTTTTGTTCTTTTTATACAAATAAATTTTTTATATATTTTTTTAATTTCATAGTAAAAGTAAAAAGCAATCTGTTTACTTATACTGTAGAATGCAATATATATTTTTTACATTTGCAGTTTGAAAAAAAAGGAGAGAGAAAGAAGCGCGAGTGAATGTATAAGCGAATATGCGAGGAGCATGAAATGAATGAGCGATTAGAAAGAGAGATGGAATGAGTGTGCGACGAAGAGAAAGAAGATATGATAGACTGCAATGTAGTGCGTACATATACATATATTACTCTCCACGTATAAAAGAGACAAAGATAATACGATTGTGTCTGTCCTTATCACACAAACAGATTGCAGCTCCATCAATCACAATATCCAGCAACTAATGTTCTGCTCTGTTTTACTCTTGAGCCTCGATCTCGCACACACACATATGCGTGAAAATGTAAAAGATATTTAATTTTTTTACTAGACTTCTAATCTCATTTCTAATTGTTCACTAATATTCCTTCATGTTATCCCGTACTGGGACGCTATATCTTATGCACGGACAAACTGCAGAATTTTTATGTAAAATAAGTATTGTTACGACCTGACACAAGAAGATAACAAAACTGTAATTATTTAACTTTTTTGTTTTTTTTACATGGAATTATAGTATCCCAAATCCGTTATTATAAGTATTTTAATCGTGGAAAAGAATTTATTGATGTGTGTAGTCAACAAAAATATATTTCTAAGGTGATTTATTAAATTCGACCTGACTGGCAAATACAAAAAATTCAACACAACGTTTCGGCCCTTGGGTACGGGCCCTTATCAAATGTTTCTTTCAAGTTGTCAAATTGAAAGCCGTGATATTACTGATAATATCACGGCTTTCAATTTGACAACTTGAAAGAAACACTTGATAAGGGCCCATACCCAAGGGCCGAAACGTTGTGTTGAATTTTTTGTATTTGCCAGTCAGGTCGAATTTAATAAATCACCTTTTAATTTTATTTATCACTGGCGACTCCTATTTAATTATTTGATACAAAAATATATTTCGATGAACTGAATATTCCCATTTCGTCGGTAAAACAGATATAGTTTTGGATCCCCTTAAGCCAGATTCTGTAGCCGGCCGCGCGTACAGTCCGAGCCAAAAAACATCTACACTCAGTAATAAGAGTAAAATCCTTAAGCATAAATCAATTATTTAGTAAACTTTGAGGTTCGTTCCTACAGCCTGTAGTATGAGAATGTCACTATTAATATTATCTCTATCATCATGACAATCAATTAACAGTTATAAGAACTACATCACCGACGAATATTTCGAACACAGAAAAGTTCTTGACCGGGCGGTACCGCAGTCTATATTACAGCAACCAGCTGTTAGAAAAACACTTCTCTAATTAATTATAACCAAATGTCAATACACAGGCCTCTCAAACTTCACTACACGATATATTGTTTAATACAGTATTAGGCAAAAATAGTCCCAGAGAACAAAAGACGTTAATCAATGAAAAATATATAATAATTTACGACGAGAAGACGCAGTATGACGTGGCCATGCCACGTAATGCTATTGAAAGCTAACTCGCGTAAAATCTTTAAGCATTAATATTAATTATCTAATAAATTCTCAAGTGCATTCCCATAACTAACAATATGAGGATGTCACTATTAATATTATCTCTATCATCGCAACAATCAGTAAACAATTATACAGACTACATCAACGCAAAATTTTAGACGCGGAAAAGTTAAGACCCTTCGCTGCGGTCAATTCCACGGCAGCCAGCTGTCATTGTACGCTTCTAACATTGATCGCAGTCAAAAAGGCAGTTTACAGACGATTTCAATTGCGTCACTCGTTGTAAAACTCACTAAAGATTAGAACAAAAATTTGCCTCGGCAAGCAAAAGTCACTATTTGGGAAAATATTAACAGAAAATTGTTCACGACGAGAACACGCGGCATGACGTGGCCAAGCCACGTAATGCTATTGAAAGCAAGCTCGCGTAAAATCTTTAAGCATAATAACTAATTATCTGATAAATTCTCAAGCGCTTTCCCATAACTTATAGTATGAGGATGTCACTATCAATATCATCCCTGCCATAACAACAATCAGTTAGCAATTATAAGGACTACATCACCGCAAATATTCCAGACTCGGAAAAGTTTAGGCCCTTCACTGCGGTCAATTCCACGGCAGCCAGCTGTCACTGCACGCTTCTTACATCGATTGCAGTCAAAAGGCAGTTAGCAGGCGTCTCAAGTTGCACCACACGTTATATATATCACTGAGGATTGACACTAAAATAGTCACGACAATCAAAAAGTCACAAATTAGTGAAAATATCAGTCAGATATGTCGCAGAGAGAACGCACGGTGTGACGTGTACGCGCCACGTAATGGCGACGTGAGCATGCAAGCTCATGCAAGAATCTTTAAGAGATAATTGCAAGACAATTATAGAATTCTCAGATATAAAAATTATATCCTCGGAAACCTCGTCACGAAAAGTATACGTGGAACCACAATGCACATCGCGAAACGCGTTTTGAACACATGAATAAATGACCACTATACGGAGCCTTATACGACACGTGTGCGTGGGACATAGTCTCACGGACTCCCCAAGAAGCAGCCTGTCGCGACCTGTGTGCTAGAGAGGACCTCGGCCAGCGCTACCGGATTGCCGTTTCGTACACAATTTCTGAAAAGGACGAGCCGACGACAGAATGACGCGATCCCGGACGCGATCGTACGTGGCTTATCTTGTGGACGGCAACCTCACCGGTAGCTCGTTCCTCTCAGACACAACGGCTCGTCTTTCTCAGAAAGTGTGCACGAAACGGCAATGCGGTAGCGGTAGGCCGAGGTCCTCTCTAGCACACAGGTCGGGACAGGCTGTTTCCCGGATTCTCTCGATCCAGGATCGATGGCTCTGGGCCTTCTCCAATGCTGCGCACGCGGGGTGCGTGTTATCGCGGCCAATCACGCGACGGCACGCGACGGCATGCGATAACGCCGGTAAGCGACAATTCCAAGGCCGTGTCGGGGGCGCAGGTACCCGCGGTATCGCCGAATATAATCGTAAGGCCCGTTCGACAGGGCCATTGCAGAGTTTCCACCGCTGACTTCTCTCCGGTATAATGTCACGGGCCTTGCCTCTACTTTCTCTTTCTTGCTCGGGCTCTGTGCTCTTTTCTCTAGACTCGTACTCGCCCCTCTGCCGTGCTCTCCATGGAATTTTGCCTTTAGCCGTGCCACTAATTTTCTCCCCTACCTCGATCGCCTCCGTACTCATTCGCTCGTATCATAAAAAAATAAAAATAAAAAATCTATAACGCTTGAACGAAAAGAACAATAACAGACGCCTCTCTGGAGACTGCGGCACGGTTCTCGTTATTTTTCGCCTGCCGCGATTAGGGAGGAACTCGGCGGACGCGTGCGGGACGGCAACGTCACAGTACTTATTTTAATATATTCAAGTAGTTTAATATATTCAATTATATTTTCTGTATAATTTTTTAATTTATCAACATTTTCATATGTAAGAGCCATATTGCATTTTTTTACAAAACCTTGATTTTACATTTAATAAATCAAAAGCATCATTAAATATTGAACCAAATAAGTTTCTTCCTGGTGATTAAATTGCTCAGGAACACATTGCTTGCAAAATTTTAAATCTACATTGACGCTTTGGTTAGGGATTTGAGCGGCAAATTTTACATTCATTCATGCAGTTTGAAACATGATATGTCTTTTTGTTATTTTCGTGCTCTCAAATCCTCATATTCCTGTAACTTTTGCAGAGATACAATATTTTCCCAATAAATACCTCTTCGTTTATAAGGTGACTACAATTTATCTTCCAATGTTTTCCTGATCAATTTTAGCATTTGACATGGATCAAAAAAACAACAGATTTTTTCTTTGTTTATAGGGTAAACAATATAAAGCTTAAAGTTTTTCCTCCATTCAAAATTTGCACCAACCCATACAGCACCGCAAGATTGCAACAACATTGCAGCAACATTTTTCTGCAAGATAGCAACATTGCAGAAACATTACAAAATGTTGCTGCAACGTTGTTATGATATTGCAGCAACAATAAAATGTCCGCCTACAGAAATATTGCAATATAATATTGCAGCAACATAGCAATATAATATATATGCAATAATACTTTATATATATATTTTTCGACATAATATCCTTAATATATGAAAAAAATAATAAAAAATTAGGCCTATAAGAACCAAGTGCAGGATCTAGTGTGTATATAGATTTTCTGTATTATAACAATAACGAAATTATAAAATGCAAACTTTTCGGTGCACATTCGACTCTCTTCAGTGAATTCTCTGTCCTGGCTCTTATAGGCCTAATTTCTTATTTTTTGATTGAATGTCATTATAGAGTCCACACATTTATTTACTTTCTTACTGACCTATACACTGTTATATAAATACTATGTTAAAAAAATCTAAATGGTATTTTAAGAAATAATAATTTGATTTAATACATATGTATATTTATTTATTTATGTTTAATAATACGTATAAACAGTAAGTGTATGTAAATGTTTTGAGATGAATAAACAATATACATATTAAACAAACATAATAACTGTTTTACTTTGGTTTAAAGACATACGAGAGGTATGCTAAATAATACATTTAAAACATACGATAAGTAATACATTAAATAATATACGAGAAAATAATAAATTAAATTATATATGAGAAAAAGAATATATATGCGCCCCACACACGCATAAACACTGCGACGACTTTTCTTCCTGCTCGTAGCTCAAACGGGGAGTAGTCGTTTGTCGACAAAAAAAGAATGGAATATTTCGGTTTATTACGCGAGGGGAACTCGGTTATAAGGTGTTTCGCGCGTACCGCAGCGGACCAAGGGCCTTGAATTACGCTACACACGAAAGAGACTAGAGGTTGGGCGCCAGATGCGATGTTCCACGCGTCAATTTGCAACAAACAATATTTAACGCGAAATCTGGGCTGATAAGTTCGCTACGGGCCGGTTAGCTCTCCTAACGGTAGAGGGGCTGGGAGGTGTTGCCGCGAAATTACTAAATTACAATCTAATACGCGAAACCGGTTGAATTAAGACAATTATTTACGTGACGAAACACGAACACAGAAATAATGAACGCGAGAGTGTACTAGCAGAATATTATATTTATTAGAGAGCGTCAAAGAAAATATATGGACGACTCATATTGATTGATTATAATAGAGACACAATAAAGTCCTGACTAGTTGTGATAATTAACAAGAAAAGTGAATCTTCATGAAAACAATGGTACGAGAGGTCAGGAATCAAAATTACTTCTTACAACATGATACAGAAATTCCGGGTGATGACTTCGTTGCAAATAAGAATATAAAGAATCATACAGGAAGTTAGCATAACGAAATAATAGACCTCGGTATTAAAATCATAGACTGAGTTACCGCGAACCAAAATAACGGAAATTTTCAGAAACACATTACCGAATAACATCAATGATATGGCGTAGACAATCATAAACCCGACATAACGAGCTTGATATTGCGAATTAGCTCGATAACAATAGCGCGACCATAATCCATACGTGAGTGACGCAATTTCGGTCGCTTAACGACTTGTCGATTAACTAACAATAAGTTTTCGGAAAGCGACCCTTTCACGCAATAGCGAGAGAGACTTTGGCGGGCACGACATACTATCAAAAGGAGATCGACAATTTTGCGAAGAAAACCGTATCGGAAAATAACACACGATCTACGGCGGCGAAATCGATATCCGTCGGGCGGCTGGAATATTGCCGACTCTCTCTCGTGTTCGTGCCAGACGCACGATATCTCGTTCGCGATGTGCTATTCGCACTTTCCACACGCACTACGCTCACACGACACAAGTCAGATTCTCAATTTACTCCACAACGAGACACACGATACAACGACGAACCGATTATTACACGACATACGCAATTACAAATACGCGACAACGGAAAATACACGACGCGCAATACCCGATCGAATCCCGGAGAGACGATTAATTTTCGCGAATCAAGTAAAGGACTACTACGATCTCGAAGCTGTTGCCGCTTGATGTCGGTCGTTCGCTAACACCAAATCGTGAAAGAGAATACGGGCAGAGCCCGCGCAAAACGCCATAATTGCACAAGGAGCTCGCGACGGCGTCAGAGCGATCGAGACTCGGACGTTACAGAATGTAATATTTCGCTAAATTTTGTACGGGTGGCCTCACCGATAGAATAGCTATTTCCTGTTCGTTCGGCTTCCTTCTCGATAGCCTCCTCGTCCTTCGGTACTCGCGATATCTTTCTTAACCTCGACAGGGCACGGGAGCGGGTACGCCAATGCGACAGGAAGTCGATACGAAAATGAAGGATCTATTCCTTCGGGTCGATATCGCGACTCAATCATGCGCGAACGGAGGTGCGCGCGTTGACCCAATTACGGCGTCGCGCCACATATCGCCGCTCCTTGGCCTATCCAAGGCCGTATTCAGGGCTACGGTGCCCGAATCGCTAAATTGCGATACCCTAATTATTAATTACTGGCAGTCTCTTTTGTAAAGCCGATTCGACCTTGGGTTAACCGGACCTCGAAACTGTACGTGGATTCCCTGTCCGGCTTCGCCAGATTGCAGTTCGGAGATCTCTTCCTCCGATTTTCCGGGCTACTTCCTCGCTCTCGTGTTCTGCGGTCCTGGGTGATCGCAAGGATCCGCGCTCTCCGTCCGTTAACGGCGACTTTGTCCGGATGATTTCGACAAATATTATTTTCCCCTGTTCGCCCGTTTTTGCGTGTTGTCGATCTAGCTCCCCGGTTGTTGCAAAGACTTTTTCTTTCCCGTTATCTTTCCTTAACATTGGCATCGAAATTCTCGCAACAAGGCTCCCGCGATACATAAAGAAAAATAAAAAAAGAAACGCGAATTAATTATAATAATTGTTGTTCTATCGCATTCGTCTCTCCGGGAGTTCGGTTCGGCTCTCGTACTCTCTCGCGTGATGCGGCCGCTCAGCCCTTGCCCCGCGATTATGATGGAATGGACGCGCGTCGGGACGGCAACGTCACACATATAGATTACTAGATATAATAAACTATACGTATAAATAAAAAACAAAGTGTTTTATCTTTGGTTGAACGACTATATAAAATAATATACAAATATGTATGGAAAAAGGACATTCATTACGCATGTTGTGTAATTTCTATTTTTTTTTAACGTTGGGAAATCCATCATGGATACCCGTCCTAATCAGGGGGTTAGGACAGGTTATGCCGGACTCCTACCGGCTAAAACCTAACGGTGGCCACCTACGGGTGCGTATTGGGAAACCCCCCCCCCCCCGAGAACCGCCATGAGGCATTACTTTCGGGGGTGTCTCCCACGCGTGTGCGCAATTACGCGCTCGTTCTAGAATTCGTGGAGGCCGAGGCAGGGCCACAGTCCACCTCGGTCTTCTCTTACTGGAATCACGTGCAATGGTAGACATAAATCCCCGTTTATGCCACCTGTGATCCCAAGAGAGTCCTCATTCACTCTCATTCACTCTCTCTCATTCATGCACATGATCGCTTGCTGCAACCATATCATGTATACATACACATATACTTATAACCACATTCATATCAATGTACAGTATCGTTCATCCTAATATGTACACACATTACACTACACATACACTCTCTCGCGCGCGACATTCACACATACACGCACGAAATTATTACATATATATTTACATGTATATACAGACTGCTTATAATAATAATAAAGCCAAGATCAAAGAGAGGGGGGGGGGATTAATCCCGCCCTCTCCTTCTCCCGTTCGGCGCTCTCTTTGGCTCGCATAACTGGTTCCGAAAAGGTCAGCACGGCTCGCCACTTAACTAAATCCGCGAGCATTGCGCGGAAGACGGCTTTTAGAGAGAGATCGTCGCCAATCTCCAGTCTTAATTCACGTCTTTGTACTTCCCACGCCGGGCATACTACTAGCGTATGCTGCGCGGTATCGTCCGCTTCCGCGCAATGCCCGCAGAGCGGCCAAATCGCCTTTCCTATCATAAACAGGTAGGATCCAAATGACCCATGACCCGTAAGGATCTGCGTCACTCGATACGTGAGATGGCCGTGCCGACGATAGTACCACTCGTCGAGCACCGGCCCGAGTGCCTCGCGAACTCTATGGCCCGAGAGCCGACAGTCTTCCATTCTTTCTTTCCAGTTATCGACCATGTCGCGAGTCACCGGGGCACGGTACTCCCGAATGGCCACTGGGTCAATTTCCCCCCTGTCAGCCTGCTGTTGCCTCATTTTGAGAAAAACCGAAGAAGTACTTCGGCTTGTAAGTCAATGGGAGGAATGCGTGCCAACATTCCCGCGGCTACCCCCGATATCGTGCGGTAAGCACACACAACTCTTTGTGCTACGGTCCTTTGAGACTTCTTCAATAGATCCCGGTTCCTCCGTGAACCGCGGGGTAGGGCCTCTACCCATACAGGGGCCCCGTACAACATCATGGAGTGCACTACTATTGAATAGAGCCTTCTTTTTCTTTCATGCGGACCACGGAGATTCGGCATTAACCCCGCTAAGGAGGCCGATGCCTTCTCCCCGCGTGTCGCCATTCTCCTGAAATGTTCACGGAAGGACCAGGATCTATCGACATCCAATCCAAGGTATTTCATGCAGTTTTTTATTGGCACGCAAACCCTCCCTAGTCTTATGTTCGCAGGTATAAGTCCCCTTCTTCTTCCGGTAAAGGCGACGATCTCTGTTTTCTCGGTCGCTATCATTAAGCCCAGTCTTTCGACAGCGCGCATAAATAACTGGGCTCCAATTGTCGCCATAGAAATAGTTCGATCTATATCCTGCCCGGTGGTGACCAGCAGGGTCATCCGCGTAACAGATCAAAGAACACCCAGGAGGGAGTCCGATTTTAAGAATTTCGTCGTATGCGAGGTCCCAGAGGATCGGTCCAAGGACAGATCCCTGTGGGACCCCGCACACAACCCTACGACTTTGTTTTGTCCCCACTGGACCCACGAAAACGAGATACCTCCTATGGAGGTAATCAGCGGTCACCGCACGTATATATCTAGGGAAGTTGCGCTTCCTCATTGCGTCCCTAATTGCCTTCCAAGGAAGGGAATTGAAAGCGTTTTTAATGTCGAAGCTAACTGCGATAACAGTTTTCTTTCGAGACCGCGTGGTCAGTTATTTCGCAAAATTTAAGGACGGCGTCTATTGTTGACTTTTTTGGTCGGAACCCATACTGGGATTCCGACAAATCCGGTCCGTGGTTAACAAGATGTTGCTGTATACGCTTTGCTAAAATTCTCTCAAATAGTTTTGCCGATTCATTTAACAAACAGATAGGTCGATAGGACGACGCCGCCCCATCCGGACGACCCGGCTTTTTAAGTAAAACCAGTCTGGCCATTTTCCATTTTTGTGGGAAAATGCCTTCTCTAAGGCATCTGTTAAAACATGCCATAAGGCGGTGACCAATATGCGGTGCTGCTAATTTTAAAATATTTCCGGTTATGCCGTCCGGGTCAGGGGCGACGTTTCCCACTCGACGTATTATTGTATTGGTCCTCCCATTCTAGGATATTCATTCTATCTCTGATTACTTTTTTCCCTCTCTCCCTCGGGAAATAGGGTATCGAGAGTGTCTTTCAAGATAACAGGACTTAAGGACTGCGTCAGCGCAGGGGCCGCCGGCCTCAGCCTATTCATCACGACCAAGTACGGCCGCCCCCACGGATCATCCTCAATACTGTTAATCAACTCTTGCCAAGCTTGTTTTTTGGCTTGTTTTATGGCGACACGTAGGGCTCGCCGAGCGGACTTGAATTGCATTTTAAGATCCAATACTACTATGTCTGTCGCATGAGGGCGCGATCTGATTTTTGTATACTTTCGTCTTGCAGATATGCAATTTGCCCTAAGAGTCGTAATATTTTCATTCCACCAATAGGTGGCTTTTTTATCTCTTATATTTTTTATCCTAGGCATGGCCAGATCACAGGCCTGCGTTAGCGTATTTTCCAGATATTTGATGTCCTCATCGATTGTGTCTTTTTCCCTAAATATCGACCAAAGTCGAGCATGTAGAATAGCATTAAAGACATCTCTATCTATCTTTTTATAATTCCATCGTGGAAAATACGCCAACGCTTTGTCGCGATGCGAGACAATTTTTTCCCCTAAACTAAATTTAACATATCTGTGATCGGACAGGGACTCCGTACCGTCATCGACCCTCCAGTCGCCGATCATCTTGGCAACCTCAGATGACCCCATCGTTATATCATCGATGGAGCTTCCTTGCTCTCTAACGCACGTCGGTACAGAGCCCCTGTTAATGATCCAGAGGTCTAGATTACTCATCCAATTTTCCAGAGCTCTCCCTCTTGGGTTGCTTCTATGAGCCCCCCAACAGGTAGACTTTGCATTAAAGTCGCCAGCAATTAATATCATACCGGACATGTGTCTACGCACGCTGTTGCCCAAGTCATCGAGAAACGTCATTCCTCGATTAGGCGAAAAATAACATCAATATACATTAATTCGGCCTATCTTTACCGCAATATAACCGCGTCCTCTTTCTAGAATTCTAATTGGATTAGGACATACGTCTGCTCTCCAGATAATGGCCGCATTATAATGTTCATCCTCTACACTGTTAGAATTAGGTGGTAAGTTGTTATGTTCGGATAACAGTAATACCCCAATGTCGCTTTCCAACATAACCTGTGTAGACAGGTCCTGGGCCTGTCTGGATCTATTTAGGTTTATTTGAAGAAATTTGACCATTACAATTCTATTTCAGTTTCCATCGACAGAACAGGGCCAGGGCCTGTTCTATTTTCTCTAATTCCAGATATCACTGGCCCTCGCCGTGGTAGCGGAGGTGCCTCGCAGATCCTACTACCAGGACGATGGTCAGCCTGCATTCCGTACTTATTACAGAGTATACAAAATGATTTGTATGTGCATACCTGCAATTTGTGGCCAATTTCGCTGCAGTTATAACACCGATTGGAAAAATCTTCTTGTGCCGTACATTGGCCTTTCGCATGGCCGGGTCGCAAACATCTAAAACAATGGAGTCTTCTTCCAGGCAGCATCTCCACCCGAGAACCAGCCAACCTTTATTTTTCCCATTTCAGTTAGTTTGTTGGCAGCAATGAGGGGGTAGCGCACCCATACGGTGCCCATGTCCCGCCCCGCAATGCGTATGGGTCCAGTGCGCACCTCGGACATCCTACAGCCACCGGTTTCTGCAATTGTATTAACAATGTCCTCACACGTAATGGTATCGTCTATACCCATAATTCTCAGTTCAGCCATCTGCTGTGGTTTGTACACTTTGATGCTTTTGTTATTGGCAAAAAGATTCTGCAGTTGGTCGGTTAACTGTTCAGCCTTAGACTGATTGTCTTTTCCATGAATTTGTAGGAGAAGACCGCCCGTCATAGCGCGACGGCAATATATGTCGTCGATTTGTAATTTTTCCAAAGAGATATTTTTCTTTGCCAACTGCATTAATTCTTTGTATGTTATTTCGTCTGAAATGGTGGTGATAGCCACCGCTGCCGTTTTCTTTTCTTTTCTAGGAGATACTGTTCCTTTAGTTTTTCTAAAGGTAGGTAAGATCTTTGTAGCTGTGCCATCTTATTGTTTAAGTTGGGGTTGAAGTAGTTGTTGTTTCTTTTTTCCTTTCTTCCTAACACAGTTCCAAGGCTCGCCGTCCTTGGGGTATCCATCCTCGGTGTTTGGCGCTTCAGTGGTTTCTTGTTCCGATGTAGTAGTTTTCATATTCGATCTTTGTACAGCAACGCTGATACAAATTCACACTTTTTTTACCTTTGTAGATCTTCATTAATGGTGTTTCGGACGATAGACGGAATGTTTCGCCTAGCTGTTCCTTGCCTTCAATTATTTGTTTTTTGAGAGTTTTTAGGTCTCTAATTAATTCGTCTAACACATCTTCTTTTGGCCTTCCAGGAGGAATTAACTCCGCTGTTGGTAACAGGCTTACTGATCTATCAGGTAGTAATGCCACCTGTCCCTTAATGGGTGGTCTCCTAACAGGAGATAAACGCTCCGATATCTTTGAAGTAGATTGTAACTTTGATTGTGCCTTCTTAGGCTCACGCTGTGGGAGTGGTTTTCCACGCGGAGGCAAAGGCGAAACTGGCGGACTCGTTTGGGTGGTATGGTGAGTCATATTATTGGCCATAGTAGATGTTGTTGCTATCAGCTGTTCTATGCTGGATTTTAGTCTTTTCATCTCTTCTCGTAAATCGTCATTCTGTTTCTGTAATTCTTCTAATTTTATGTGTAAAATATCGTTGTCGATTTTAAGAGATGCCGCATCATATGCAGGTGCAGCTTTATTACCTAAAGCCGTAACACCAATGCGCATTCTTGTAAGTCTATCTCGTAACTTTCCACTCAGCTCGCCTTTAAAACTGGTGGAGATTCGGCGAACACCCTCACACTCGTTTATCCATGAAATTAAAAGAGTGGCTAATGATGTGGTCATTTCCTTAATATTTTGTAGTTCGTCAGAGATTGCTCGATCTCGTTTGTCTCGCAACTCTGACGATTCCAACTCCTCCTCTGAAGTATCCAAAATCAGAGGTGGTGATTTTCCCTTTCTCTTCCTTTTTTGGGATAAAGTAACTCGTTTGTTACTTGCTTTATTTTTAGTACTACCATCTTCCTGAGTTTCTGAAGGCGAGCCTTCAAATACCGTACAATGACCTGTTTCTGCATCACTAACGTAAACATGATCTTCCTTTTCCGATGCAGTGAGGCATGCCGCAGTGTCCACCGATGATGAAGGGATCGATGGTACCGCAGAAGGTGCTGGAGATACATCCCTCTCCAATTCTTGTGGATCTTCTTTGGTTTCAGCGCTCGCTAGAAAGCTGGGCACGCACGCTGGAAACGCGCCAGCCAACCCCTCGTAGGACGACAGGGAAAAGGCAGGGCTAACCCCCTCGACGCCGGCCACTGGGGGATCCGAACTCCCCTGAGGCGGTACGTTTTTATCCATATGTTGTTCTGCCATATTGATGAAATGTAGTTGGATTTCTTTTTCAGGGGAATCCACCCCCGCGCGATGTTTTAAAACGAGGAAAACGAAAAATAAGAATTTTTGGAAAAATTGAAAATTTTTCCAAAATATGCCTATAGTAGTCTGAGGCACTTAATTTCTTGCCAAATGGTGCAAACGGAGGTCAGAAGTTTCCAGCCGTTTCCAAGATAATCGAACTTGAATGTTGCACCGACACTCAGTATATTGAGGAAAACTCGTCTGAGTTATATCTCTATGTCCCCGATGAGATTTAATCACTATTTCACTCAGAAAATAACTTTCACAAAACAAAGGTATCAGTTTTACTCGGATATCCGATAAAATATCATTACTGTTCGGGGAAATGAATCAATCCCAAATGAATCAAAAAAGTTCGAAAAACACCCGGTATATGCTTAATAATATTTATAATAACGGAATAGTCCAAACAAAGTCAAAGATATTCAAAAACACTTGAATTATTGCAAAATAATTCAAAACAATTGAAAAAACAACAAACTATTTAAACTAACTTAATTCTAAATGAAAAGAATGAAAATTCTATATTAATTTCTATAGAGACCAAAAAATTTCGAAAATATTCGAAAAATTCGAAAAATCAATGATTAATCCTTATATTAATGGTTTTCAAACACACCTTTCCTCTCTGTGTGTACTGCAATATCACTGAGATAGTATTTACTAATAAGTGAAAAATACCAGTGAGTTTCCTCTCTAGAGTCCAATATCATAGTCAATGACGCAGGCGAATGTCTGTGAGACGGGATCGTAGCGTCAGAGGCCGGTCACGGTATGTAGGACGGGATAGTAGCATCACATTCCGATCTCGGCAATCGACCGCTTTATCGATTATTATCGATAAATCGATGCAGTAGACACTTGATGCACATATAATTAACTATATTAACACCGTGTGAAACTACCATAGCCTCCTAAGGGCCAATTCGGTCCCAAATATGCGCAATAATTTCACAAAAATTGACACGTCGTTATGTCTCTCTCACACGTATTGTTGTTTCTCTCGCACTCACAGATCACCTATATGGCGCCGTAATTCACAGTTTTTCACAGTTTATCGTCCGTATATGATGCAAAGAGCACTCTATTATATTAAATATTGTTCGTCTCACTTAGTAATAATAGTTTCTTGCAGTTATAAAGCCGCATAAACCAATATGTCACTTAAACAGCGCGGTAACCTCCGGCCGCCGGCCGGCCGATGCGCACTATTTTAAACGTTCGGTTTTCGCGATTAATTCCGCGAATTCGACACTGTCTTCATTTGCTCGAATAAATGACTTATAATCAAGCACTTTAATCATAAATTCCGCTCTCGAGCAAAGAAATATACCACTTTTTGCACTGAATTAATCTAGAGCTCTACGGAGCACGTCCATCTGCGTTCATAGTCCAAGGACCGAATTGTATAATTTCTATTTATCTGAACCCTTTTCTTCATTTTTTGCCTTAGTACTCATATGAGGGCTTGCGCAAGCCACTTGGATGCATATTCTGCAAATTCGATTTCTGTTATTTCTTTATATAATATACGAACAGCTTCTGAAATATATCCAAATAATATTCAACTCATGTTTTAAATATTAGTCAAAGCATATATACAGTGTTTCAAATAAAATAATACAGAAATAACTCGTAAACAGTACATGTAGAGAATCAATTAAAGTGACAATTGTAAGAGATTTCGAAGGAAATATCAGGTTAAATATGAAATATATGGCAATACATATATATTATACATATACATATATACACATATTATTATGATATTAAAATGTTTTTTCGGTTATTTCAAAGTCAACTTTGATGGTTTTTTCTCAACATAAACAAGATTCCTTAGATTATTTTGCGTATAAAAGAACTGAGATAACAGAAAAATCATTTTAATGCCTTAACAATATAGGCATCTTATGTTTCTCTCAAAATCTCAAAATCTCTTTAATTTTAATAATTGTTTCTTAACAACTACTGTTTACGAATTATCGATGTGTATATTATTTTATTCGGGACATTTTATATGTATGTATGTTTTAACAAAACCTTTTACTTGAATTAATTAAGAACAACCGAATAAAATTAAATTAAAAAATACTTACGTATAATCACTTTTGAAAGTCCTAAATCTTTGAAACACTGTTTATTTCTCTTTCCAGTCCAACTGAAATGTATAGCTAAATTGTCCGTTATATATTGCCTTTTTGAAAATATTTCGTATCATATTATGAGCTCTATTTCCACCAACAAGTTGAAAGATATTAAACTGAAATAAATTGCCAACTTGATAAATACTATTTATAAAGAGAGATATAAAAACTTGTATATATATATATAAAAGTTGTATATGTCATACTACATCTTCCTTGAATCTCATATCTTGCAATTGTTCTTCAAACAATATTAATTCTGGTAATGTACATATCGGGAATTGTATGTTGTTTTCTTGAATAATACAAGATTGATTCCGATATTGTACTTTCTCTTGAAGTATCTCAAATTTATTTTCAATGGTATCCAATGTGTATAAAATTCTGTTTAACTTCCCTAATATTAGTTTCTTAAATTCTGAAATAAATTAATATTATTTAGTTAATAGTTAGAAATATCACGTGTTTACTGTTATTTATCATGCAACAAATTATAACAATATATTGTTGTATATTTTTTTAGTATATGAAATATATAAAAAATTATAAGTATTTTTAAAACTTATACCATGAGTATATAGATTTTCATTTTCTGTATGTAAAGCAGAATTTTTTACAAAAGGTATACTATCTATAACAATTTCGTTGGCACTAATATCTGAAAAGTAATTAAAAAGTAAGTATTAGTATTTTTTTACGAATATTGTATAGTATAATGTTAATAAATTGTAACTATATATATAATGGTCACCGTTTCTCTCTCTCTCTGTGTTTACTGCATTAAACAATGTGTTTTCACATAATATATTTCTTGTAAACTGTCTAGATGTACCCTGTAGCTCTTTGTCAGATGACACAAAATTTTGTTTCTGTGGAAGAGCAGGCAGAATTATTTCTCGTGTAACATTATTTCCTTTATATGAATATAAATCATTTTCAGAAGAGGAAGATATATATTTTTTGACTTTTAAACGCCTTCTCTTCTTTTCTTTTTCTTCTAATTCATTTGACGATATATTTGTTTCAATATTTGATGTATCTTTTGCTAAAATTAATTTTTGCATACCCTCTTCGTAAGTATTTAAATAATTTAAAGAATAAAAGTCTTAAAAAGGTTATAAAAATTACTAATAATATATATAAATTTGTTTTATATTATTTATTTACTTGCAATGCCAAAAACTTTCTTTACTGGTAATATCTCCCAATCTGACTCTTCTCTTGGCGTCTCTCTTGTTATTATTGCCTTATTAATACGAAGTTTTGTCTTAAAGTGACTAGGCCAAATACTTGATAATGTATCTGCGTTGAACGATGTAGCAGGTATCAACTGCAGACCGTCATTAAATTCCGCAATAATATATTTCTCGTTATCCATTTTTCTGTCGCACAATGTACGAAATTATATAGAAATTATGCACATACTATATCTTATTATAGAAATATGTATATTATATATAACGCACAAAATTATATTTCATTATTAAGGGGGAAAATAGCAAAAGTATTTGTATCGTTTCCATATGGAATTTTCTATGCCTTACATAGAACATCCGTAAATGACCAAGAATAAAAGTTATTATTACATACTGTCTCATCACTTTAATATTAAAATCGCTGGATTGACATGGTAGTTTATATAAATCTTTTACATATTTTAATTTTGTACCAATAAGACAAATTTATCTTATTTATCTTTTTTTTGTATAATATTTACAATTAGAACGCTGTTCTGATTCGGACTCGATCGCAAGTGTTTGCTAAACTTCGAGAGAGAAAAACAGATCTGCGCGTTCAACGCGTGATAAGTCACGCCGAGGGCGCGTGGTAAGCGGCGAGCACCTTAGCCTCCGACACGGGCCTATTGTGCTCGTCACCTGTTTTCGCGCTTTCTTCGGTTTTTTCTTTATTTGCGAATTTGCTCGAGCAAATAAGCCGATCATCCGATCGAGTTTAGCCAATAGTCGCCGTTCTTATTGTCCCCTTTTTTTGGCAAACTGAAATTCGACAGGCCTCCGTGCGACCTCCGAATAGTCAGTCGTGAGCCTGCTTCCGCTTGCGAAAAGACTCGTTCCCGTCGGCAGTCGCAATCTTTGCGAATCATCACTTGCGTTTCACGCGATCATCAGACTCTTTCGAAGTCTAGCGATTTTGGGGACTCGCTTCCGCGTTTCTGAATCTGATCCTGCGGATCTGACCCCGATTCTCCGCTCACGGCTCCGGCCTTCGATCTCGCGATAATCACGGTCGTGTGGATTTTGTGAAGTCAGTTTAATTTTGTGCGCCTCTCGTCGTAATTGCCGTGCGTGCGTTGCACATCAACCCATTCGTGCAATTCGGTTAATTCTGTGTATTCTAGTGAAAACTGTAACATTTCCTTTTTCTTATCTTCTATTTTTTTGTTCTGAGAGCATCAAGAGCTCTCAGTGCGCGGTGTTCGATAATCCGACGGCGCAGTCGCGCTCGCGAGTTCCGCTCTGCCTCGCGACAAGATCTCCGCCGCTCTCGCGTACAAGATCTCCGCACCGTCGGGCTCGACGTTCCAGGCTCCTCAAGATTTCCGCCGCGGCGTAAAAGAAAAGGCAGACACACAGTGGACAATCGAAGATTTCCGCTCGTGAGATTCGACCGTCGGATTAATCTCGTTTGCGATTTCCTTGTCATATCGCATCAGTCATCGCGCGCCGATTGTTCAGGCCTCTAATGGTATCTTAATTTTTGTGATCAAATAAAAAGTGCATTGGAGTGAACATTCATAAAGATTCTCTCTTTTCTTCTTCCATCCACCCGCCCCTCCAGTGATTTTTCGAAATCACGTAACGCTCACTCCGAGCTCAGCGCTGGGCTGTATCGGCATTTCAACGCGCGAGGATATCTTACAACGTGGGAAGATATCGAGCACGGATCGAGAGCGGAGAATACGAAACGAACCGGGAGGAAAACCAGAGGCTAGGCGCGTGGCATCCTACAGGAGGAGAATCAGCTGTAAAAAACGCTGCGAATGCCCTGTCAAACGGGCCTTACAGAAATTATAATTGAATTACGGCGGGTGCACGCGCCCTCGACCCGGCCTTGAGCGTGCCGCTTACCGGCGTTATCGCATGCTGCCGCGTGATTGGCCGCGATAACACGCATCCCGTGTGCGCAGCCTTAGGAAAGGCCCCGAGCCATCGATCCTGGATCGCGAGGATCCGGGAATGAGCCTGTCGCGACCCGTGCTATCGAGAGGACCTCGGACCGCCGCTGCCGCTTTCTTTGTGTCTGATAGACGTTTCGAGAAGGACGAGCCGTTGCTGCCCTGCCGAATCCGAGAGGACCAAGGTGCCGGTGAGGTTCCCCTCCGTACTTCGTGCCACGTGCGATCGCGTCTGGGATCGCAACACTCTGCCGACGTCGCTGTATTTCTTTTCGTGATTTAGTGCATGGGCTATGCCCGATAATTAACAGACTTTTTGGCGACGCGACTACGCCGACAAGTGGCATCAATCCCCGGAGCCTTCAAAGCACAGGTCTCGTTTATTGTATTTAATTTCTTTTGATATCGCGATTGTGTTAAAGTATTGTCGTCTTTCTGGAGATTCGCGTCGCGGATATTTCGTCGCGTCGGTATAGAGTGTCGAACGTATGTCGTGTGAATGAGAGAGAGTAGGTGTGCATTAGATATGCGTGTTATTGCGATCGTCGAATTTGAAGCGTGCATGTGCGTGTGAGCGTTGCGTCGCGTGTAACTGCCGCCTTTGTCGGCGTGTCGATTCCGTATATTCTCCGCGTCGATATCGAAAACTACGCTGCGACTCAAAACGGCCGACGAGGCTGTCGAGACTGAAGATCGTCGTTGTAATTTTGAAGTCGGGAAATGTCCGACATATGAATCCACGTCGTTGTGAGAATTCGAACCGCTGAATCAAACATCCAGTCTCGTATACGAGTCGCTACCGCCAAACGCGGTGAGCGTAAATGATTACGTGTCGTTGTTTTTTTTCTTTTTGTCAACATTTTTATCAATGATTATGTTACATTTGATTTAAGTATCTTGAGTCGGGTTTAAAGTCTGTCATTATTATTATTTCTGTTCACCGATTTTCTAATCCGGGATCGTAGCGTCTTTAATCTTCCGTTTTTCTTTAATATTACTATGCCGCGTTGATTTACCCAGCATTCATTATTCGTTTGTTAATCCTTTATTATCAATGCTCTCTGCTTCTTTTTTTTATTAATGATATCGTCGACTGAATCTCATTATTTTCTTCTTTTATTGTTACTATCTTTAATTGCAGTTTACTATTTTCCTCTTATATTATTTTCTTCTTCTCTCATCATTAATTTTATTTGAACTATATGGTATTCCTCTTGAATCATTATTATATTTAACTCTGACATAACCCGCTATATTATAATAAACCCGCCTATACTTCATTGATGCTATTTATTTATTTTTTATAATAAAAATAAGGCTAATAAGAGCCACCGTAAGAAGGGTGCGGAAAACGTTCTCAAAAACAAAAAAGTTTTTATCTATAGTTTAAAAAAGTTTATTTAATAGACGTTTCGGTCCCTCTTCGGGCCATCTTCAGTAACTGCACAGATTAAAAAAGAAAAAAAAAGAAAAACTAAATCTTAATATGTCGCAACGTGCAAACAGGTGTATGTTAAAAAATTTTAAACTTACAAAATTGTGGTCGTAATAAAAAATAACATGAAGATAAAAAACTACATGCAGCTCTCACATCCATCCCTCATCCTAAATCGGGGAGTCCCTTACTGGTACCCATCAACGAGAGAAAAAGTAAAAAAACTCATCTCCACCTTCATTGATTAGATAGAATTAAATAAAAACAGTTGTTGAAAAGTAACGATGCAATGTAGCGAGAGAGAAAACTCACCGAGAAAGAGCGCGGAAAGAACACGAGAGAGCATACAAGTCAATACGCACACGTCAAAAGAAACATCGTGACTAATCGCAATACACGTGTTTAGGAATTAAAGGTCTAACCGGGTCAATGACCCACGCAAGTAAACAAAACATCCGCAAGAAATAAATGTGAATATTATATTCTGGTAAGATTATTTAAAGTGGGAATCCAAAAGTGGTCCAGATGTTCAGTGTCGCTATGTAAATTTAAGCTATTTTTTAGTCTGTTAATAAAAATCATTTCAGACATTAGTCTTTTTCTGAATATTCGTTCCTCGTCCAAAATTTTCACGTTGTCCCAGTCGAATTCATGGTTTAAAAGCCGGTGGTCGGTAATTACTGAACTTTGTGTCGTATTTCGGTTTATATGAGCACGATGTTCTTTCGTCCTAGTTTTTAAGAATCTGCTGGTCTGTCCAACGTATGATGCGTCACAATCCGTACATGAAATTTTATATATAACATTTTTATGTAATTCCGTAGGTAGCTTGTATTTGTGTGCTTTAATAAAGCAACTAAGTTTATTAACACCGGTGTAAGATAATTTAATATCTAAATCTCGAATCGCATGGTTGAACTTTTCGGAAATTTTTGGTACATACGGTATATTAAAAAAGGAAGAAACAGGAGTGGTTTGAGGATTATCTGTATCTATGTCTATAGTCTTACTCTTTAACATGAGGAATTTGAGTTTTTCGTGTATGATTTTAAAAATATATGATAACGGATAGCTATTGTTTAGTAGGATGTTGATAATCAGCTCCAAATTCTTTTTATGATACTTAGGATGCGAGAGTAAGAAAGTTCTGTCTATGAGACCGATTATTATGCCTCTTTTATGACAGAGAGGATGCCAAGAAGCAAAATTTAGATATCTGCCTGAAAAAGTAGGTTTGTGGTACCAATCAAACTCTAATATTTCATTATTAATAATAATAGTCACGTCCAAAAAGTTCAACCGATTGTCGACGCCCTCCTCCATTGTAAATTGAAGTCTTGGATGGAATGAGTTGGAAACATGTAAGACATTTTGGAGCATGGAGGAAGGAGCCGCCAAAGCAATATCGTCGACATATCTAACATAGAATGGTAAATGTATTTAATTTATCGACAAACGTTCGGTACACCAATGGGCTCTCCTTATCACCGATTATCGCAGACATCACTCTACAAGACCTCGAAAATAAAAGCGATCTCGAATTT
>CASCJU010000095.1:0-45322 GCA_949152495.1 Lasius fuliginosus | reverse complement strand
CCCCTTTTTGGAAAAATAAAATTCGACAGGCCTCCGTGCGATCGCCTTCAATCAGTCGTGAGCCTGCTTTCGCCTGCGAAAAGACTCCGTTCCGTCGGCAATCGCGATCTGTGCGATTATTTTCTTCTCTCTTGCGTTTCACGCGATCATAAGACTTTCTCGAAGTCCAGCGAATTTAGAGAATCGCGTATGCGATTCTGAATCTGATCCTGCGGATCTGATTCCGATTCTCCGCTCACGGCTCCGGCATTCGATCTTGCGATTATCACGATCGTGGAGAGTTGGTGACGTCACAGTTTACTTTTGTTCGTCTCTTGTTGTAAGTGCCGTGCAGGCGTTGCATGTCAAATATTCGCGCAATCCGATTAACTTTGTTTGTTCAAGTGAAATCTGTAACATTTCTGTTTTTTTTCTCTTCTATATTTTTTTTGTGTTCTGAGAGCATCAAGAGCTCTCAGCGCGCGATGTGCAATAATCCGACGGCGCAGTCGCGCTCGCGAGTTCCGCTCTGCCTCGCGACAAGATCTCCGCCGCTCTCGCGTACAAGATCAGTAGGTATATAAGGGGAGTTCTAACTCGGGTCTTCCGAGGGGGGTGCGGGGCGCGGGGGTATTTCGTAGGCGCGGGGGTATGACGTCACGCGGGGTGGGGGGATCTTGGTGGCGCGGGGTCTGGCGTCACGCGGGGTGGGAGGAGATCTTGTAGGTGAGGGGTATGACGTCACGCGGGGTGGGGGGATCTCGGGGACGCATGTCGTAAATCTTCGAGGGGTCCTAAACACGTTCGACAGATGTTTATCTTTGTGATCGATTTATTGCCTGAAAACTCTACGAGTCCATAAAACTGTTTTTTTCTCATTTTTATGGGCATTTTATCTTTAGGAAATCATTCGGCAGCTTTGCACCCTCGCGGAAAATCTTCCATAAAACGATAGTGAAACATCTTCATCAATATTTTTTAAGAAAGAATTGCAATGGCGCCAACGTTCGGCTGCTCGAATTTTGTAACCGAACACTCTAGAGACCATTAAAAACAATGTTTTCACATTTTTATGGAGATTTTATCATTAGGATATTATGGAAAAGAATGGAGGCCGACGCTGCGACGAACATGTCGGAACGTTTTTTTTTTATAGGTGCAAAAGCGCTGACTTTCGGCAGCTGTTGTATCCTCGCGGAAAATCTCCCATAAAACGAGAGCGAAACATCTTCCTTAATTATTAAGGAAAGAATGCAACGCATCAGCGCCAACGTTTGGCTCCTTGTGTCCTTACTTCTCTATCCATAAAACGACAACGCGATTGGGGAAACTATCTTTGAGATATGCCGAATGTTAGAAAAAGAAGGCAGAATTAGGTGAATATATAAGAAGGATGAGAGCGCGTCAAACCATAGTACGATTTGAAAGCGCATAGATGCAGCGGTGAAAAAAAGTTTAGTGGTTACTTTCTTGTGTCAGAAGTGTCAGTGGCATAATAGTGAATAAAAGAAATAATGGAAAACATCGAGCAGAACGAACGCGACCTGTTGGAGCGGTCGCGCCAAGTTGCCACCTTGGGTGAATATTTTGCATGGACGTTGCGCTGCGAGGAATTTATCGCAGAGCTTGAAGAACGCGCCGTAACAAGCGTCCGCGACTCTCGATTGGAAATAGACAATCTTTGGTGGCTAGAATCGCGCGACTCGAG
The DNA here is from genome assembly GCA_949152495.1 of Lasius fuliginosus. Classification (NCBI taxonomy): domain Eukaryota; kingdom Metazoa; phylum Arthropoda; class Insecta; order Hymenoptera; family Formicidae; genus Lasius; species Lasius fuliginosus. The sequence goes on along the minus strand of CASCJU010000095.1, from coordinate 43,635 downwards.
GGTGCAAAAATTCGATTGCAGAGACAGTTTATACCCAGTGGTGGTGATTATAGCGGTGACAATAACGCGCAAAGACTCGTATGGCGAGAGATTGATACGGCGTTCGAAAACCGTATACTGACCGGTGCGGTAATAAACAGCAATCACATCGAACCTCGTCAATTCCTCGAAGATGCTAGTAGTGTAGTACTCGAGCAAGTGCAAAATGTGTTGCAAAAACACGCTAGTGTGAAAGTGAACACTATATTTAATGGCGAGTTTGTGTCCGGTAATAAATGCGCCAATAAAAGTATCAATACGAGAAACTATGAACTCTTTCAAACGTCTGATTTACGCGAGTGGTATGAGCGCCGCGTTATCGAGACCACGCTAGCATCGCTAGAAGAGTTCCAGGAACGCGATAGTGGTTGGGCATTAACGCAAATAATCGACTTGACTGTAAATATAAATAAGTATAAACCAATGCGCGCGGGATGCCATATTAAATTACCGCGAGAAATTATGATGAAGAAAGCGGTGATTAATGTGCGATCAATGGACAATGCATGTTTTGCATGGTCAGTGGTGGCCGCTCTGTACCCAGCTGAAAGAAACGTGGAACGAGAATCTTCATATCCACACTACTCGACGGTGCTGAATCTACAGAACATTGAGTTTCCGATGACGTTGAATCAAATTGAAAAATTTGAACGTGCAAACAACATCTCAATCAATGTATACAGTAATGAGAACGGCATTATCCCAATACGTCTCTCGGAACCAAAGAGAGAAAAGCATGTCAACTTGCTGTACATGCAGGACGACAACAGCGTTGGACATTTCGCGTGGATAAAAAATCTATCTCGACTTGTCAGCACGCAACTGAGCAAACACAATGGCCAAAAATATATCTGCGATCGGTGTGTATATTTATTGCAATAAAATTATATATTTAAAAAAAAAGAATCGTAAATAAAATAGTAATTTTTTTCTTTCACAGATGCTTGCACTATTTTGGATCGGAGGACAAGTTGCAGTCACATACGATAGATTGCAGAAAGATAAACGACTGCGTTATCCGGTTACCGAGCGAAAAGGACAAGTGGCTATCGTTCAACAACTACGCCAGGAAAGAGCGGCTTCCATTCATCGTATATGCCGATTTGGAATGTGAGTTGATAAAGACCGAAGAAGCGAAAAATTATCAACATCACAAGGTATTTAGCGTCGCTTATTACATACATTGCTCATATGACGACTCGTTATCCGCGTATAATTTTCGCCGTAGCGCCGATTGCGTTGCATGGTTCGCTGAAGAATTAAAAAATTTAGCAATACGCGTAAAAACTATTTTAACTACAAATGTCCCCATGGTAAATTTGACATCAGATGAGTGGGAAAAATTTCACAGCGCGACGCATTGTCACATTTGTGAAAAACCGTTCGTACAAGATGATACACGCGTTCGCGATCATTGCCATCTGACTGGACGATACAGAGGTCCCGCGCACTCAAATTGCAATTTAAATTATAAGGAATCTTTTTGTATTCCAATAGTTTTTCACAATTTATCCGGTTATGACGCACATTTCATTATCGAGGATATAGCTACAGCGTTCGAAGGACATATCGAATTACTACCGATAACGAAAGAAAAATATATATCGTTTACAAAAACTGTTAAATTGGCGCAATACAATTCAAAAAATCATATAAAATTACGTTTTATCGATTCGTATAAATTTCTGACAACAAGTCTCGATAAATTAGCATCATTTTTGAATAAAGATAAATTAAAAATTTTACAATCAGAATTTAAAAATTTACCGGCAGAAAATTTCAATTTATTGACACGGAAGGGCGTCTTTCAGTACGAATATATAGATAGCGTCGATAAATTGCAAGATACGTGTTTACCACCGCGCGAATTATTTTACAGTTCTTTAACCGGTGACACAATATCCGAGAGTGATTACGCGCACGCTGAGAATATCTGGAAGCGATTCTCCCTTCGAACGCTAGGTGAATATAGCGATCTATATTTAAAAATTGATGTACTGTTATTAGCAGACATTTTTGAAAATTTTCGCAACAGTTGTATCAAAAGTTACGGGCTCGACCCCGCGTATTATTATACTCTTCCGGGGTATACATGGGACGCCATGTTAAAACATACAAATATTACATTCGAATTGCTTACAGACATTGATATGGCTATGTTTATCGAACGCGGAATACATGGCGGTCTAAGTCAATGTTCAGGCAGATACGCGCATGCTAATAACAAATACATGCAATCGTACGATCCATCGAAACCATCATCGTATCTCATGTACTTTCATATGAATAATTTGTACAGATGGGCAATGTGTCAACCATTGCCTTATGCCGATTTTCGATGGGTCGACGACATATCCAATTTCGATGCATCATCTATCGCGCTCGATTCACCCACAGGCTACATTCTCGAAGTAGATTTAGAGTATCCACAACATCTTCACAACACGCACATTGACCTACCGTTTTGCCCGACACGTGACAAGCCGCCCGGCAAGCGGCAAGATAAGCTCCTCGCAACGCTGTACGATAAGAAGCGTTATGTAATACACTATCGTAATCTACAGCAGTGCATGTGTCACGGGCTTCGCGTTATAAAAATACATCGTATACTACAATTCGCGCAATCTCCATGGCTCCGCGGTTACATTGAACTAAATACGAAATTTAGAACCGAAGCAAAAAATAATTTTGAAAAAAATTTATACAAATTAATGAACAACGCAGTATTCGGTAAAACAATGGAAAATGTGCGTAATTATGTGGATGTAAAATTAGTAACAAAATGGGACGGACGATACGGTGCTGAGGCAATGATCGCGAAACCAAATTTTCATAGTAGAAGCATATTTTCGGAAAATCTTGTCGCAGTAGAATTGCGCAAACTTGAAGTGAAATTGTACAAACCTATCTATGTCGGTATGTGCATACTCGACATTTCTAAAACATGCTTGTACGAGTTCCATCATGAGTACATGTGACCGCTATATCATGATAAATGTCGAATAATGTACACCGACACAGACAGCCTTATATATCACATAGAATGCAAAGACGTCTATGAAAATTTGAAACGTGATATCGATAGATTTGATACGAGCGATTATCCAATTGATAACGCGTACGGTATACCGCTCGAGAATAAAAAGGTGCCAGGTTTGATGAAGGACGAGAATAACGGTGCGATAATGACAGAATTCGTCGGACTTAGAGCAAAAATGTATGCGGTGAGAGTGGATGGTAAAAAGGACACTAAAAAGGCAAAAGGTGTCAAAAGTAACATCGTAGCGCGCAATATAACATTCGACGATTATACACAATGCCTGCATAATGAGATTGAAATGACGCGACAGCAGTCGTGTATAAGATCTAAATTACATAAAGTGTATACCATCCGCGAGACAAAAATTGCTTTAAGTCCGTACGACGATAAGCGGTATGTCATACCTGATTCGACTGACACCTTACCATGGGGACATTATAAGATACCTTTGTAAATAAACTATATTATATAATATATGTATGTCATAATTATATTTCACATTTATATAAATAGTGTAAGGAAAGGATGTAGTAATAAAGAGTATATATTATTGTTATACATATCGTATATTTCAAATATTATATATATATATATATTGTACACTATATATTTTTTAAATTTGATTAATAAAAAAAATATGTATGATGAATTAAATCATGTTATCCTTATGTATCCAAGAATTATGCGAACTGTCAAATCCCAGCCATTTCACGTAAACCTCGTCACCCCTCCTGCGCAGTACTTTCTCCACGAGATACACATCTGGATAATTCGCGCGATGCAACTCGTGTTCGTAAAACGCTCCAGCGATAGATTTTTTGCGATAATCCTCGAGTATATATGTTACGGGATTAGTACGCTGCACTTTAACAATCTTAAACACCTCGGTTGTCCAATTTGGTGTGTAACCCTTTTCGAAAAGTTGCTTGCTAACGCGTACCGGGTCACCTACTTTGAACTTTGCCGGACCTGCGATATTTACGCGGTTATACACGGTAGCCAAGAGTCTTTCAGTGATCGCGGGGGTAACGTCGACGGGTCGCATGCCGATCGTTCGATGCTTGCGCGCGTTGTAATCCGATACGAGTTCCGGCAACACGTCGATCCACTTGTAAGTTCCGTTCAACGTAAACATCTTCCACATATCGTTCTTCAGCGTGCGATTGAATCGCTCGACGACCGACGCCTTTAATACCGAATATGTGGAATAGTGATTAATGTTATGTTTCCGTATAAGCCGTTGCACATCAGTATTGTAAAATTCCTTCCCGTTATCAGTTTGCATGTTTTTCGGGCATCTCTTGCTATCTCGAATTATTTCAGCAATTGCGTCAGCTGCCTCGCTTCCACCTTTACCCTTGAGTGGTACAGCCCACTCGTGCTTGCTCAACACATCGATGACGGTGAGTATGTAGTGATAACCTCTGTTAAAACGAGAATACGGACGCATCTCGACAATGTCGGCTTGCCACAGGTCATCGTATCCCCGTACAATGACATGTCTTCGGGGAAAATTTTTTCTCGCTGGCGCATGCAGTTCGTTCACCAACTGTCGTCTCTCCAAACTGTGTTGCTTCTTCGCTTCGTTAGTTTTTCTCGATGACCGTTTGTTTTTGTTGTTCGTTTTTTTATCACTCATTTCTGTTTATCGTCCTTCAATAGCCGTTCTTAACCTGTCCGTTGTCGTTCTTAACACGTTCGTTGTCGTTCTTGATCCGTTCTTGACCCGTTCTTGACCCGTTCGCAGCCTTTTTCGCAGTCGTCTTTGACCCGATCGTAGCCGCTTTTGGCCCGTTCGTAGCCTCGTTCACAAACGTCTTTTGACCGTTCGTAGCCTTTCCTGAGTTGTTTGTAGCCTTGCATGTAGCCTTTAAGGACTTGTTCGTAGCCTCGTTCGCAGCCCTGCTTGAGGTGTTGGTAGCCTCGTTCACTGCTGTTGCTAGGCCGTTCCCAGCTGTTGCTAGGTCGTTCACTGCCACTGCCACTGCCACTGCCACTGCCACTCATTGTAGTTAGATAGCAGTTCGATAATCCTTCATAGCTGTTCGATAATTATTCGTAGCTGTTCGATAACCCTTCGTAGATGTTCGATAATCGTTCGATAACCGCTTCTAACCCGTTCACTGCTGCTCATTCAAGTTGATAGCTGTTTCTGAGTTAGCGTTAGCTGCGCGTTGAAGTTTGTCTAACACAATCTGTATCGCTCGCACGTCCTTCTCGAACGAAGTTAGCTTCTCGTCTGATTCTTTCTGTCGATTCATCAATCTTTTAACGCAGGATTCAACATACAGTTTGTTGACAGCATCGGTGTCAGCCTCAGGTTGCCCTACACGGCGAATTTTGCGCGACCTTGCGTCATAGTCCGTAATGACCCGACATAGAGCGTTTTCATGCACATAACTTTTCACCAATCTATCCCAAGAACCGCTTGTGCCGGTTGCATCATTTCTTGGTTCGAATAATCCAAATTTGTTGATAGGCATTTTTCAATGATTTGTGATGTGTCACACGACGCCGATCGACTGATTAGTTTGTCGGGATCCGTTTAATTTATAATAATGCCCACTTCCCGAAGTTCCTCGATGATGGACAGGATCTCGTTGTCATGAGCGTTGTGGCCAGCTTGGCGCGAAGCGTCGAGCAATCGTAGGCGATCCACTAGCTCGTTGGGGTCGTCCCAGTGCACGTAATCAATCTTATCGTTGGGCAGCGTCATAGCGCGAGGCATAGACACTCCTCTTCCAGATTTTGGCTTTTTCGGTTCGATCGACATCAACGGTGCAATTATTTGTTTGTACTTGTATCCTCTGTTACTCCGCAAATGGCCCTGCACATCATAGTTGCGTTTATGCGCGTTTGTCGCCAATAATATGCTCTTGTATTTATGCATATCATCATCCGTGTAAATGTCGTCATCGGGAATTCTCTTGAAGATCAATTCGTATAATCCCGGTGTACCAATGTACTTCACTTTGTCTATAATTATAGAGTCATACATGTCGACGTCGAATCTTTTGTTACCGAGCCGCATTTCATTCTTGTCGAAATAGACACCGTACACGTGATCGAGCTCTTTTTTTTCGTCACCACCCAGAAGTGTGCCCATATACTGTTGTCCTAGTGGCCCAAAGTGCTCTCGCAACGCTTCTTGACCTTCATGCGTGTGTAAAAGGTTTCGAACGGATGTTTCGAGCGAGTTGTCCGTGGTTTCGAAAACATTATCGTTTTCGAGTGATTCGGGTACCGTAGGTTGTACGATTTGCGTTGTTGCAGACTGTGTAGAGGTGGATGGTGTAGAGGTTATCAGCGGTTCATGCAATGAAACATTCGATGTATGTGGCGTCAAAATATTTCGCACTCGCGGAATATTCCGATTCGCGTTCAACCGTTTCCTCTTTTTCGGCGTCACATCCTCGTCCTCCTCCTCCTCCTCCTCCTTGTACCGCTTAACAGTGGGTAACGTCTTGATCTTCACGTCAGTGTTACTCTCCGGTTCGTTTTTCACCGCAATCGAGTTGTCGACAATCTTTTGTAGCGGCTCGATAATAGGTCTAAAATGGGTCGTGACCGCGATATCATCATCGATCTTACCGGTCTTCAAAGCGCGATGTTTCTTGCGGATCGATTCGCTCGTTTTCGCAATCTCCTTCGCTATCTTTTCACGCTCGCGAATAGTATCGCTCCCAGCCATGTCGGTAGAGTGTCGAACGCTCGCGTTTCACCCTTCTCGACAGAATATCGGCAACGACTAATCGTTTTGCGGTATCGCGAACTCGTTAAATCCTTTTCTGTATCGCCCGTTCGTAAGCGAGCTATCCTTATCTATCACTAGAAATCCATACTTTTGCTGCCAACAGGTACGACATAATTTATTGAAATCCTCGTATGACATGTCGGTATTCACGTGATCGTTGTACACGTGTTTCAAGTTGGTACCGTCCTGTTTAAACAAGATTAACAGGTTCGCGTTGTCGCGTATAAGATGTTTCGGTATTCTCGCGTATGTCTGGCAGAGATAGAAGCAGTCGACGTTCGAGTGGCGTCCCATTGAAAAGTACTCTCTTATCGTATTTTGCTTGTCACATGTCACGTCATCGAAAACGAAAATCGAGTTTGGACATGCTTCGCTCGGTGGAATGACGTCACTGTTATTGGTGAATGTAAAATAGCCGATTTCGTCGATCGATGTCAACAAATTCTCCAGATACCGATATTTTGGCTGTTGCAGTGACTTTGAGTACACGTACACATTTTCAAAGCGGACGCCGTGCGGGCTTTCTATCAAACTAATCAACACATTAGTTTTACCGCAATTCGAGGGGCCGCAAACGATCGCGCGTATAGTAGTCGGCAGCATCGTATCGTGTCTACGCATCTCCGCGTTGTCCCCCATCGAGCGTAATCTGACGTTGTAATTCGTCACGCGTATCGCGAAAGGTTGTCTCACGAATTTCATTTTCACACTTCCGATTCGGATCGCACGCCTGTCTATTTATAGCTGCGCGAAGTCGCGAAGTGCTCAGTAACGAAAAAATGTTTGTCCTGCTATCAAGTCCTTATGATATTCTCGATTTGAGTGCCGAACAGCTACAATTTGTGTCTAAAGCAGTTTTATTGCGAATGTGTGGCAATTACGTCCACTACGTGTGGAAAAAACTTCCGGAACACATAAAGGCAGATTCGGAGGTTCAGACCTATCGTCGGTGTTTCGAACATTACAATCGACCGTGGCAGCAAACGCACATTGACGGTCCAGCGCCGATGATAAAAGATTGCAGCGAATGTCAACGCAAATAGGTGGAGGCCTATTAAATCACGCCATAAACGCACTTCCAATCGAATTTCATATTCCCGGCTATCAGTTTTGCGGTCCAGGCACGCGGCTAGAAAAGCGATTAGCCAGAGGCGATCGAGGTATCAATCCATTAGACGCAGCGTGCCGTGAACACGATATAGCGTACTCTCGGAGCAACAATCTTACTGAGAGACACGCAGCGGATAAGGTACTCGCCAAGAAAGCGCATTGTTGCGAAAGATTCGTCTCTCGGTGAGAGAGCCGCCGCCACAGCTGTTTGGACAGCGATGAAAGCCAAGACAAAGTTCGGTATGGGTCTGAAGACAAAGACGAAGATGAAGAAAAAGACGGTGAAGAAACGAGTACTTCCGGTAGCGAAACGCGGAGGCGTATTGCCGATTCTACCAATAGTGGGTGCGCTTGGATCTCTGATCGGTGGAGCAGCTGGTGTAGCAAAGATGGTGAACGATAGAACGATAGAACAAGAGATGTTACGTCACAATCGCGCCATGGAAGGTTACGGATTGTATCTCGCGCCATACAAATACGGACGAGGAGTCTCAACGACAAAAAAAGAGAAAAAAAAACGTCAAAGCGACGCTAAAAATGCCACAGGGTGTAACTACGAACGTACAATTGCTGCAACTGGCAAAACGTATGCACATTCCATACTTTAGAGGCGTTTTCATGCGTGACTCATTACCGATCTGTGGTATATATCGAAACGAAAGCGGCATCGTAAATTTGGATAACGCTAAATGATCGGGTACTCACTGGGTAGCGTATGCAAAGAGGGGGGATCGCGCTATATATTTCGACAGTTTCGGCAACCTTCGGCCACCCAAGGAACTGATGCGATATTTAAATGTGATGAAAATAGAATATAATCACATTTCTTATCAAACTTACGATCAAAGCATCTGCGGACAATTGTGCTTGCAGTTTCTCCGAACGGTCGATGCATGCGAATTTAAAGACAGACATTGCGCTATTTAACTTAGTATTCGTTAAACAGTTTAGTCAACATGTCTATGACATTCACGCTGACCGGGAGGAGTAGTGTTCTCGCGGCAAACTACTTTCCCACCGTAGATTTGAGCGACGGTGAATACGAGCTTGGTCTAGCGGATTTTGAGAGTTATCACACGATATCGAACGTGAATTCCTCAAATAATAAATTTTACTTTGGCAAAGACGACGCGGAAATTACGATTCCCGAGGGATCGTACGAGCTGCAAGCGATACATGAATTTTTGAAACATACAATTTCACGGAAACGTCCGCTACACACAGTTCGTGACGGCGATAAAAAACACACTGATGATGGTGACTTTGAAGATGGAGAATGGCCGATAGTGCTCCGTGCTAATTACAATACGATGAGGAGCGAGATTAAATGCGCCTACAGAATAAATTTTAGCAAGACTAACAACATTGGATCGCTATTAGGATTCTCGAACCGTATACTGCAGCCGCGAAAATTGTACGAGTCGGACACGCCGATTAACATTATTAACGTGAACATTATCCGCGTAGAATGTAATGTGACCGCGAGTGCGTACAGCAACGGCAAACTCGTTCATACGATACATGAATTTTCACCGAGGGTACCACCAGGATATAAGATATCGAAAACACCGGCGCACATCATTTACCTACCGATCATCGTACGGAGCATTACGGATTTAACGTTACGTGTTGTCAACCAGGACGGACGATTACTTGATTTTCGAGGAGAAGAGATCACCATTAGATTGCACGTACGACGGCGACAGTGATAACATACGTATGCAGCGTATGAGATGCTCGTGTTGAACAAAGACGTGAGAGATAACACAATCTTTACGAGGCCAGTGACAACAACGTTGACATTCGCTAATATCCAAGCTGTCGGTTGCACTAAGAAAAAGAAATTGAACGCATCAAACGTTGCGTTTTTACAATCTTTGGGATTTGCGGTGCGAAACATTTGAACGATGACTGATATTCTCAACATCGAAGACGAGCCAATTTTGACGATCGCATCGTCAAGATTGAGACTCATGCGTACAACCCGTTTGCCAACACAACATTTGGGCACAGTGACGAGATAAGAATACCCATACAACAGGATCTGTATACGTTGCCGTATGAGAGTTTCCTATACATCGAGGGAGAACTGAAGATAAACAACCCAGTTGAAGGATCTACTGTGGTGCTGGGAAATAAGTGTGCCGCATTCATGTTTGATGAGATTCGATACGAACTTGATGGCGTGGAGATTGACCGCAACAGAAACGTGGGAATAACAAGTGCGCTCAAAAATTATGTAACAATGACATTCGATAGAAGCATGACTATGAGTAACGCCAGCTGGACTGATCCGATTACTGTGAATGGATACTTTAATTTTTGCGTACCGCTCTACATGTTATTGGGATTTTGTGAGGATTATAGACGCGTGGTGATTAACGCTCGTCATGAGTTGATCTTAATACGATCGCGCAACGACAACAATTGTCTGGTTGGAGATTCTGCACTGCGACCTGAGGTCAACATATTCAAGATACAATGGCGAATACCACACGTGTTGTTGAGCGAAATTAAGAAGTTGTCTATGCTGCGCGCTCTGGAAAGCGGACGCTACCTCAGCATGGGTTTTCGCTCGTGGGATCTGTACGAGTTTCCGCTATTGCAGCGTACAACCAAGCATTCATGGGCCATTAAGACCGCGACTCAGCTGGAGAAGCCGTGATACGTTATCTTTGCTCTGCAAACAGGCAAGAAGAACGTCATGGCTGAGGATACGAGTAAATTCGACCACTGCAAATTAACCAATGTGAAACTCTATCTGAACTCGGAATATTATCCGTACGACGACATGAATCTGGATTTTGATAGAAATAGATGGTCGATTCTGTACGATGCGTACACGCGTTTTTCCAAAGACTATTACGGATACGCGTATCTCGAGCCGAATCTCACCCTCACGAAGTTTCTACTTAACGGCCCATTCGTGATCATCGATTGTTCTCGACAAAACGAATCGATCAAGAACGCAACAGTGGATGTGCGATTGGAATTTGAGTGTAAGGAGAATGTGCCTGATAATACCACTGCGTACTGTCTCATCATACACGATCGCATGATCCAGTACAACCCGCTGACCAACGTTGTGCGCAAAATCACCTAAGTGTTTGCGCCAACTATTTAGAGAAGGGAGAAAAGAGAAGCAGGATATAAATCCAAGTGTTACGAGATGGTTGTAGAGTTTCATCAATCTTCTCGATTGATTCACACCGTAGAGAGAGATCTTGTCATGTCTGTACCAACGTTTGTCGATCTGCAAGGTTTCACCGTTTCGAACAAATTTATCGTGAAGGAGGTGGCAGTGCTGAGAAGGGGAACTGTTCTCGCGCACTACATTTTTCAAAGTCCTATACCGTGGCGTCTCCTTACAAGATCCGAACAGTGTCAAGCTTTATGGCTGATGGTGAATCATCATGAACTGGAATGGGAGGATGGAACCGTTGCGTACAGCATGGCGAAACAATTGATTACAACAGCTGCGGTTGAAGATTATGATAAAAGACAGTGTATCATATACGTAAAAGGACTTGAAAAGCAAGAATGGTTGGCTGATATACTAGATGACGATGCGAGAACAAAATTAATTATCAAGACTTTGGATGCTGATTACGACGATATCGAATCTCTAAATAATCTAGATGTTAAAAATACTATACGATGTGGAAAACATGTCAAGCATTGCGCATTACAAAATGTATTCAAAATATATAACTGGTGGTCGCAACGCCAGAAAGAATTGTAATAGTGGAAACAAAGTATTTGAAAATAAAATATTTAAACATTTGTTTCATCTCTTATTCCTCCTCCATATTCCATCCCTTCATTTTACGAATTCTTTTTATCCGAGCACCGTCTCTCCCTTCTCCTAAATTTTAGAGCGCTAGAACCACTCACAGAAATACTCTCCCTTCCACTACTAATTTCCCCCACTACTTTTAAAAAATGAGCATTATGTATATCCTTCACTTTTATACAGTGTTGCGTTAACCGTTCGTACTAGTGGTTCGCTTTTGATAACCTAGAGAAATGTACTACGTTGAAAGAAGCAGCAGCAGCGGCCCCAGCAGACGCGTGAATAATTATTACGTACCGAGTCGTGATAAGACTCCATCGTTTGAGAACAAATGGAACGAGTAAGTTTAACTTCTTTTTATATCATTACAAAATTGTTTTATTTTTAAAAAACTAATTTCATTTTTGTTTTTCTTCAGCATTTCATTGGAGCATCGTGCGGTTCGTATATTAAGTAGACGATACGCATTGACAGCCACGGAATTCAAATTCCTCGAAATTGGTATCAACGTGGGTCCACCGAGTTATGTGGAGATTGCCATAGGAGATCATCGAGGCAATGAACTGAAATTATCTCTCGAAACGTGGAAGGGACTCTACGAGCAACGTCACAATATTCAGAATTTTCTTCGGAACGACTCTAAAGACGCATACAGTTTTATAAGCGTTGGGCCGCTAACAGTGAGATTTCATATGATTAACGACACCAAACTCATAAGTCTCGAATCTTCAAATGTACGCATGATGATGATCGAGTCGACGTTACACCGTATGTTCGATCTCGATCAATGCATCGATGTAACTTTTGATCGATTGGTTAAAATTATCGATAAAACCGATATGAAGTTTACACAATTTTCTAATATCGCGTCCACTGTAACGAATCCTAAAGATGTATCAAATGTAATACGCGCTAGCGACGCCTTTAACAAGGATCAATTCGTCGAGTGCGAGCTGACAGCTTTAGTTTTTAGTCACAATATATAAGAAAAAAGAAATGTAAAAGAGAAAAAATAAAGAGTTTTTAAATCTAAATCATGAAAATTTCTTTGCACGCTTCTTCTTTCTCCTACCCATAAGCAGTCCCAGCTCTCATACGTAGCTCAACGCAAGGTGTACACAAGAGAGGTAGCATAAAAGAGAAGAAAAAAGATAGACGAGGCGCACGCGGAGGAAAGAGATGTCGCGGCAAAGTGTATGAAAGAGAGAGATAGCGCGATACTAGGGAGAGCGAGGGAGTAAGCGCTAGGAAAGACTGGGACAGCGCAACACTATGAACCATGAGAGAGGTAACGTTAGGAGAGAGGTAACGCTAGGAGAGAAAGAGACAGCACGACACTACGAACCGTGAGAGAGTAAGCGTTAGGAGAGAAAGAGATAGCACGCGAGAGATGATACAGCGAAGGAGAGCACAAGGCGTATGTAAGCGAGAGAAATAAAAAAGAAAAATAGCGCGTGAGATGACGAGGTGAAGGAGAGCGCACGCGAAAGATAACGCGGTAAATGATAGCGCGAGAGAGAGAATTTTTTAAAAATAATTTTCTAATACTTTTAACTATATATATATTTTTTTTTATGTTAATATTTTAATAATGATGTGGTGAGGAGAGAGGAAGGACATCTTAATCTAAAGTAAATTAAAAACATGTTTCTATATAATATTTTTAATCATAAAATGTGTGTATGTTTTTTACACAATAAATGTGTGTGTGTGTGTGTGAATTTAAAAAAGGAAAAAAAATAAAAATTAACAATTAAAAAAAAATTAACAATTAAAAAAATATAAAATGGGGCGAGGGGTGAGGTAAAGAGGCGACGAAGCTGCGTTGGCGTGGGCGAGGTGAAGCGGTGGCGGGGACGCGGTGATGAATCCGCGGTGGATCTGCGGACGTTGGCGGCTCAGGGCGGTACGATGGAGCTTCTTCTTCTGCGCATAGAAAAATTAATTTATTTTTTATTTTTATTAAATATTTTATATGATGGTATACTTACACGTATGGCATACTGGACACATATTCCGTATGAATAGCTGGTCCAGCGGACTGTTGCAATCGGTGCACCATCGTCCAAGAAGCTGATCGTACCTTCCAGTCTTGTGAATGCGCACGGCGTCGATTTCGAATGAGTAGAGATCTCGCAATCTCATAAAGCATCTTGCGCACAATGTAGCATTAAACCATGGACTATAATACATGTGTATCGCACACATTTTTGTATTATAGTCCATGGCGATGATCTCTGCGGTGCGGAGATTTTGTACGTGCACATCATAATCGATGCCGTCGCACTCACTGTCATAATCCGAGTCTGAATTGGACTCGATTTCCACGTCTAAGCCCATTTCATCGTCCGATCCAGCTTCTTCTTCCACCTCGTTCACCTCGTTCACCTCCATCACCACATCGTCCTCAATCACCTCAACTTCATCATCACTATCCTCAATTGTGATAATCTCTGGTTCCATTTGAAATATACTTCTGATATAAACTTATAAAATTAACGGTGGCACTTGTTTCTCTCGAATTTAGCTCGACGACTGCTGAATACATTCTAACGCGGAGACAGATTTACAAATTTGAGCAGCCAAACGTTGGCGCTGATGCGTTGCATTCTTTCCTTAATAATTAAGGAAGATGTTTCGCTCTCATTTTATGGGAGATTTTCCGCGAGGATACAACAGCTGCCGAAAGTCAGCGCTTTTGCACCTATAAAAGCGTTCCGACATGTTCGTCGCAGCGTCGGCCTCCATTCTTTTCCACAATATCCTAATGATAAAATCTCCATAAAAATGTGAAAACATTGTTTTTTTAATGGTCTCTAGAGTGTTCGGTTACAAATTCGAGCAGCCGAACGTTGGCGCCGTTGCAATTCTTCCTTAAAAAAAATATTGATGAAGATGTTTCACTCTCGTTTTATGGGAGATTTTCCGCGAGGGTGCAAAGCTGCCGAATGATTTCCTAAAGATAAAATGCCCATAAAAATGAGAAAAAAACAGTTTTATGGACTCGTAGAGTTCTCAGGCAATAAATCGATCACAAAGATAAACACCTGTCGAACGTGTTTAGGACCCCTCGAAGATTTTACGACACGCGTCCCCGAGATCCCTCCACCCCGCGTGACGTCATACCCCTCACCTACAAGATCTCCCCCCACCCCGCGTGACGCCAGACCCCGCGCCACCAAGATCCCCCCACCCCGCGTGACGTCATACTCCCGCGCCCCCGAAATACCCCCGCGCCCCGCACCCCCCCTCGGAAGACCTGAGTTAAAACTCTCCTTGTATACCTACTAAGATCTCCGCACCGTCGGACGCGACGTTCCCTGCTCCGCAAGATTTCCGTCGTGGCGTAAGAAGATTTCCGTTCGCGAACTCAGACCGTCGGATTACTCTCGTTTGCGATTTCCTTGGCACATCGCATAAGTCATCGAGCGCCGATTGTTTCAGCCTTTAATTGTTTCTTAATTTCGTGTGTGTACTCGAATAAAAAGTGCATTGAAGTGAACAGTCATACAGATTCTTTTCTTTTTTTCATCCACCCGCTCCTCCAGGGATTTTTCGAAATCGCGTAACGCCCACTCCGAGCTCAGCGCTGGTCTGTAACGGCGTTTCAACGCGCGCCCGATCGTTTCGCGTTCGCGACGCGCTCAAGGATCATCACAGTTATTATTGTTCTTTTGAATATTATGACCATAAAACTTTTCATGATCTCCTAAAGTTGTAGTGTCAATATGCACTGTGTTATTATTATGTGCATTGCAAATATCGATCTTAGTAGTTTTATTAAGTGTTGACAGTATGATAGTCTAAAATTGGTTCTGAACAGCCAGCGATATCTATTTCTGTATTATTAGTAATAATCCGTCTACTATGGCGCTTGGAAACAAGTCTTTTGTGTGCGTTATACATATTTCTTAATAAGTATAATATATTTAATTACCATAAATACCACACACTGAAACAAAATGTATTAGATATTTGAAGAATATTTACAAAGGATATACACGTGTAGATCTGCAAAATAATTATTTGTGATATATTGAGCTCTCAACTATATATAAAGAAAGTTCTTTACAATATTATATATGAAATGCGTAATATCTTGGATGTATATACAAGTTAGTAGTAGTCATAGACGTATAATATATAGACCGAGCATTGCCTGCATTTCCTATAGAAAACCGTATCGACAGATTAAAAGAAGACGGATGCTCAGTACCGTAGATCCATCTTTGTTTAGTAACGCAGTGGAAGGGAACGAAACTTGCGATCATTGGTGGAAGGCAAAAACAGACGGAATGAGAGGGGATGAAGGAGAATATGAGGAGAAGGAACAGATTCTGACCCTGGTACCCTTCGACAGGCTCCGCTCCTATCCCCACTCTTGAGATTACAAAAGAAGGACAGATCTACGGTACTAAGCATTTGTCTCTTTCTAAGTTGTCGATGCCGCTTCGGCCAGTCGCTCGGTCTATATATTATACGTCTATGGTAGTAGTATATTAAGAGGATGCTAGAGTGACAGGCGAACTTTAACGCGAAAGCGCCATCATTTCGATGGAACTAATAAAGAAATAGACATTATCGACGCAATATCGATGTGTATTTCTTTGGATGGTAATTCATACACTGACATACACTGACTTCATACACTGACATGTGGTCTATGTACGTGTGTCTATTGTCGGATGGTCTATAAACAAACAACGCTTGCGTTTCTTTCCTCGACCGAATAGTGCTGCTAAATCGAAGACTCTCGACAGCGCACAGCGGAACGTACACATATCCGAAAGCAGCGTACGTGTGAGCTCGACATCGCACACATATCGGACATGTGTGCGTTCCGCTGTTCGCGTGCCCGCTGCCGAGTCTTCAATCTAGCAGCACTGCGACCGAATTCTATCATAAAGCTGTAATATGATGTACGAGACGAAATAGGCATATACAAGATGTTAAATAAATATGAATTAAATACGACAAAATAATATTTGAAAAATATATATACAATACTATATATTTCACTGAAGAAAAATATCATATGCTTTCCTTATTTTTATCCTTGTGCAATAAATACAAAATTAACTAATCAATTATTAATATATACGTATACACATATATTGAATATAGTTATCTTTATTTTGCATTTTATACGATGACTGAAATAATGAGTATAAATTATTTCAATCATTGTACAAAATACAAAATAAAGATAACTATGTATTCAATATATGTGTATATGTATTAATTAATTAATTTATTTATTTATTTATTTTGTATTTATTACATAGATTACAAAGATAAAAATAAAGAAAGCATAAGACATTGTTCTGAGGTTCAATTAATAGTATCGTATATATATTTCTCAAATAAAATATTGAACCATATTTAGTTAATATTTATGACATTTTTTATATGCTCATTTTGTCTTGTACATTATATCATGGCCTTACAATAAAATTATCCAGGAAAGAAGTGCGACTGTCTTTCAAACCATTCGATAACATACATATAGATCAGTCACAACCTTTGTAATAAATTACAAAGAAAAAGAAATACATTTTTATAAATAATAGCTAGCACACGTTAAATCGCCTCTGGTTTTATTTCTTGAAAATGCCAGCTCACGTTAGATCAGCTCTGGCTTTATTAATATTTTTTAAAATATCAAAGGGAATGTAGAATGGGCCCTGTCAGCCGCCCATTCTCGTGAGACGCAACTATTACATTCTTTGTCTCTCCGATTTTGCACATCAACTGGGTGAATAATAATGCATTTTTTAAGTGCGAATGAGGCACATATCGAGTATTATCGACATTACATTTAAAAAATGCTATTTTATTTAAAACTAAATTGTTTTAATGTAGTACGCAATACACTTATTGTAAGGGAAAAGGTGACAGCTTGTTATTTTCTATTATATTCATAAAATGACGTCTCATATGCTCAACGTCATTAGAATATTTTTCCTCACAAGGATTTTTTCCTAAAGCTACAGCTGTAGCGAAAGCAGCAGCACAAATTCCACAAGATGTACTGACCGGTTGTGATTGGACTTTTTCGAATATTATATCGCTTACGTTTATTGTTGGATAACGTTTGCGAATATAATCTTTTTCCATCTTTGCCAATTTTTCGTATGTACAGTTAGGTAAACTGTCATACACATGCAGTTTGGAGCCGCATCGCTAGTGATTAGTACAGTTACCTCCAATTATTTGTAAACTATTATTGCTATCACTGGCTGGTATTACTTCAGGGAACTGCAAGTACTGAACGCTTTGCGTTTCGAAACAAGAAGTTTCTCTAACAACGTGCAAGAATACGTCTAATGATTCATTGCTCAGTTGGCTCTGTGCAGGCAGAACATTGTCTCTCACGACAGAAAGAGGAATCTCTATTTTATCTAAAACTTTTCTACGATATGCTATTTCATCTGCAGTCAGATTTCGTTTATTCTTTGAATAACTGACTACGATGCAATCACTATGAAAATTGTGAGTGTAATGTACTTTGAAATATTCATTTCTGATTCCCCTCAGCCAGCGACTGATGAGGAGTAAGCGCGCGCACACTCCACAAAGAAACGTTGTAGCTCGCGATAGGTAATTGCGGATTAATTATGGGTTTGCTTGGCCTAAAGTATATTGTCTAATCTTTATTTTGAGCTCTTGTTTTCTAACACATCGGGTTCATCAGCAATACTTTGTCAAATACGACCAAAAACGAGTATTTTTACATCTTTTACCTCAATTTTCTCAAACACCAGATGTGATAGAAAAATTTAACTGCCAGATTCGGATTCAGCGGCCAAAAATGTACGGAAAATGACTCAAGAAACTCAATCCGCATCTGACACGTCGACCAGTGTTATTATTCTCACACACAAACTATTTTTTTTTAAATATTAATTATTAATATCAACAAAGAATTTTATGTACTTTAAACTTTATATATAATCACAATTATAATAATAAAAAGACAATTTTACAAATTCTAAAAATATCATTATTTTATTAATTTATAGTGTGTGTGAAGTTGGCGTAACATTTCGTGGAAACTCATTATTTTTTTAGAGTTCTGACTTCCTTTTTAATAGTTCTAGAGTTCCTGATAGGTTAAACACATAGTTCCGGCCGTTAAAGCGAAATCGCTTAGTGTAAAGTGAGACGCCAACTTCACGCTGCATCTCACTTTGTCCTGCAACATTTTCCTTATCAGTAATTATCAGAAATGAAAAGATCTATAGTTCTACATGAGTTCTAAGAAGAGTTCTACCTTTTAAAAGCAAAAAACATTAATTAAACCAAAATAAAGACAATCTATAGATGTCGAGGTGAGACGCCAGTCGATTTTCAAGAGTTCTATCTTTTCTAAAACAGTTCTCGTATAGTATTTGGCATGTACAATGCCTTTCCAAAGAGTTCTGATAATTATAACACTCAGAAATGTTTTAAATTAACTACTTAGCCGGAAAAATGCATATTTTCGGATTTTGAGGTGAGACGCCAGTCGATTTTCAAGAGTTCTATCTTTTCGAAAACAGTTCTCGTATAGTATTTGGCATGTACAATGCCTTTCCGAAGAGTTTTGATAATTACAACACTCAGAAATTTTTTAAATTAACTACTTAGTCCGAAAAATGCATATTTTCGGATTTTGAGGTGAGACGCCAGTCGATTTTCAAGAGTTCTATCTTTTCTAAAACAATTCTCATAGTATTTGGCATGTGCATTGCATTTGAGAAGAGTTCTGATAATTAAAGCAGTGAATAATTTTTTGTGAATATTTTTCGTGTAGGTTTGATTGAATATATTTAATTATTTTTTAAATAATTTTTATAGGCCGAGAGAGGCGTATCAGCGGAAATATGTGTGAGACGCTGTTCGGTTTTTGGGAGTTATATGTTTTATACGATGATTATTTTTTCTCGTGTAGAACTCTGAATGTATCCATTCGATTTGTAAAGACTTTGTTTGTTAGAGTTGTTTTTTATTTTTTTTTATAATTTTCTTTGCCTTATATTGTATTTGCATTTACGGTTTTATATCTGAGTCGCTGGCTTTTTCTCGTTCTTAGCGTTATCCGAAACCAACGACGCGGACGTGACGAGATTCTGGTTCCTTTTTTTTACTAGTTTTTTTATTTTTTTGTATTTTATCTTTTATTTTTTTTTGTTTTTTATCTTTTATTTATTTATTTAGTTTTTTCAATCTTATATTTGTAGTATATTTTATTACGTCTCATCTGTATATGTATATCAAGAGACACGGTAGTGTCTCGCGCCAAGTACCGCGCAGCAAGTCAAGGCACTTCGTGTATCTATACGCGAGTCGGATTTTTGAGAGTACTTAATATTATCAGACCTCAATAACCGCTGAACGGTTTGAGTTCTTACTAGGCTTAATCGACAGCTTGGATTTAAATTATATAAGGAAAGTGTCCTTATTTTCGTTCTACATATTCTATTTAAGCATTTTATTACGACGCAAAGTCGAAATGTGGAAATTTTCGCTTAAGAATTAAGAAACGTCCACGTCGTCATCATCATTCTTATTAATGCACATGCGCGAAAAATGTACAGTTGGAGCATGCGACATAAGATAGCGCTAGTGGTGCTTCGTGATCCATCCATATATCCATATCAAATTATCGATTTTTTAGGTTAAATGTGCAAGAGTGCAACTTCAGCTGCGTTCGGCAATGCAAATCTGAGGCGTCGGAATGCTCTGTTGCGACGTTCTATCTTTGTTACTTACTAAAGTTGAACAAAGATAGAACGACGCAAAAGAGCACTCCGACGCCTCAGATTTGCATTGCCGAACGCATTTCGTAATATATAATATAAGGAAAACAGTGTTAAGTGTTATTAGGTATGTATGCAAATTAATAATATTGTACTTGTTAATTACTTAATACTTAATTTTTCAGCTACGATTATTTGAAGAACAAGAGAGAGAAACGAGGTAAAAGGAAAAGAAAATACGATACGAGAAGTAAAGATAAATAGAAGAAGGAAAAAGCAGAAGATTATAAAAAAAATAATTATTACATTGTTCAGGTATTTATATGATGTGTTCTTCGGTTAGCATTAATTCTCATTGAGAATTTTATCAGCGAGACAGAATATATTGTTTATATGACATTTAGCCAATATATTCTTCGGTTAGCATTAATTCTCATTGAGAATTATGTCAGCGAGACAGAATATATTGTTTATATGACATTTAGCCAATGTGTTCTTCGGTTAGCATTAATTCTCATTGAGAATTATGTCAGTGAGACAGAATATATTGTTTATATGACATTTAGCCAATGTGTTCTTCGATTAGCATTAATTCTCATTGAGAATTATGTCAGCGAGACAGAATATATTGCTTATATGACATTTAGCCAATATGTTCTTCGGTTAGCATTAATTCTCATTGAGAATTATGTCAGCGAGACAGAATATATTGTTTATATGACATTTAGTCAATGTGTTCTTCGGTTAGCATTCTCATTGAGAATTATGTCAGCGAGACAGAATATATTGCTTATATGACATTTAGCCAATATGTTCTTCGGTTAGCATTAATTCTCATTGAGAATTATGTCAGCGAGACAGAATATATTGTTTATATGACATTTAGTCAATGTGTTCTTCGGTTAGCATTCTCATTGAGAATTATGTCAGCGAGACAGAATATATTGTTTATATGACATTTAGCCAATATGTTCTTCGGTTAGCATTAATTCTCATTGAGAATTATGTCAGCGAGACAGAATATATTGTTTATATGACATTTAGCCAATATGTTCTTCGGTTAGCATTAATTCTCATTGAGAACAACAAGATGAGCGCGTCGCGATCGCGAACGATTGGGCGCGCGAGATTCTACCGGTACAGCCCAGCGCTGAGCTTGGAGTGTGCGTTACGCGATTCCGTAATATCACTGGAGGATCGGGAGGAGGGAATAGAATTTGCGTGAAGTTTAGTCTGAATGCACTTTTTTATTGTGACACAGCAATTAAATTAACATGCAAACCTGAACAATCGGCGCGCGATGACGAAAGCGATCTGGTAATGAACTCGCTCGCAAGACTAATCCGACGATCGAATTTCACGAACGGAAATCTTCTTTTTTTTTCGCTGAATGTCTGCCGTTTCCTTTGACGCCGCGGAGGGAATCTTGTTGAGCATGGAACGTAACGCCCGACGGTGCGGAGATCTTGGACGCGAGAGCGGCGGAGATCTTGTCGCGAGGCAGAACGGAATTCGCGCACGTGGTTGAGCCGTCGGATTATCGAGCACCGCGCGCTGAGAGCTCTGGATGCTCTCAAAACACAAAAGAAAATGAAAGGAGAGAGAATGTTACAAAGTTCACTGGATAATCACAGAGTTCAGGAAATTGCACTACTGTGTTGAGATATCACGCACGCACGGTACTTCCGACGAGCGGAACACAAGAATTAGATTAGACTTCAAACAATCTCCACGACCGTAATTATCGCGAGATCGATGGCGCTAGCCGTGAGAGGAGAATAGGAGTCAGATCTGCCGGATCTAAGATTCGCGGATGCGAGTCGCCACCATCTCTAGACTCTGAGAGAGCTTGAGAGTCGCGTGAAGCGCAAGAAAAGAGAGTATTCGCATGAGATCGTTCGCAGGCAGAAGCAGGCTCACTACTGACTATACGGAAGTCGCACGGAGGCCTGTCGAATTTCATGTTGCCAAAAAGGGAACAATAAGACCGGCGATGATTCGCTAAAACTCGATCGGATGATCGGCTTATTTGCTCGAGCAAACTCGAAAATAAACAAAAAAAACGAAGAAAGCGCGAAAACAGGTGACGAGCACAATAGGCCCGTGTCGGGTGCTAAGGTGCTCGCCGCTTGCCACGCGCCCTCGGCGTGACTTATCACGAGCGGAACGCGCCGCTCTCTTTCTCTCTCGAAGGTTCGCAAACACCTACGATCGAGCCCGAATCCGAACAGTCAGCGAGACAATATATTGTTTATATATGACATTTAACCAATGTGTTCTTTGGTTAGCATTAATTCTCATTAAGAATTATGTCAGCGAGACAGAATATATTGTTTATATGACATTTAGCCAATGTGTTCTTCGGTTAGCATTAATTCTCATTGAGAATTATGTCAGAATATGTTGGTTAGCATTAATTCTCATTGATATTCACTTTTTTATTAAAATATTTACGAATCTTTTTGGAAATAATGGACAGAATCAATTCATATAAGAATCACAATACTATAATATATTATTCATATACGAGCATTGTGCATGTAAGATGCAATAGTCGTGAATTATTCAGTTTATTTTTCAGTGTATATATAAATTTATAATTATTTTTCAGTGTTTTTTCTTTAAATGTTTCATAATTTGCGTTTACTATGTAATGTTGTTTCTTAATGAAAAATATTGTTTAAAATATCCTGAATTATATATTACTTGATGTGTAACTTAAATATCTCTTTAAATAAGGGTACTCTCTCTGATGATAAAGGTACTGATAAGGATAATTTATCATATTGTATTATTTAATGTTCTGCAATAATCAATATATTTATTAAAATTTGAATTGTAAAAATTTGAACATTTTAATACAAAATAATTAAAGTTAAGGCTCCTTGATCCCCGCCGCGGCCATATTGAAACTGTGACGTCAGAAGCGAGAAATAACATGCTGAGAATTTTTGCGTGCCATTTCTAAAGAAAAAGATATTTCTATGAAACATCGCAACGGAACACTTTAGCACACTTGTAAAATTCTCCGAAAACTAAGCTTTTCTCTTGAAAGTATATAAATAGTCGTAAAATGAGTGTCAAAGTAAGCCTAGTCATGCGAGGTAAAATGCGATTTGACAGCTGTGGAAAGAAGTAAAAAATGTTTCTTGCACATAATATATTCTTTGTTAAGCTTAGTTTTCGGACAATTTTATGGGTTTCACAAATATATCCCACGTCACAGAACTGATATTAAATGAATAATTTCGAAATGGCACGCAAAAATTCTCCGCATGTCATTTCTCGCTGTCAAGACGTCACTTTTCACGCCTTTTAGTTTATCAATTTGCAACGATGAGGCGCTGCACGAAAATTCTGATTATTTTTGACATGTGGGTAATATGTCGAAACTTATGGCTGACATGACACATCTGACATGCTGGTAACGTAGATGTTTTGCATATATATATTATTGTGCAATGTATTTAATATGTATTATTATATGTTTTTAATCAATTTTAATTATACAATACATACTATTGTATTATATGATCATATGAACCTATTGTTGTACGATTAAAATTGATTAAAAACATATAATAGTACATATATATAATTAAAACTGGAATTTAATTATTATAATTAATTGAAACTCTCTATTATATAATTAACTTTAAATTTATTTAAAAATGTTTCAATTATAATTAAAAATAAAAACAGGGCCAGTTGCTCCTCCGCGTCTCATTATGTTCCCGGCACCACGTCCTCTTCCTCTCCATACGCCTCTCCATGATCCTCCTCTCCATCTTCCTCCTCTCCATCCTCCTCTCCATCCTCCTTCTCTCCATTCTCCTTTTCGCGCTCTTGATGAATAGTATCTGCATAGAAAACGCAACAAATAAATTAATTTTAAAGATACAAAAAAATTTTTAACTGCATTTTTATTACAATTAAAAGATGATCTCAATGCAATATACATATAAATTTATATTGCATTGAGAAATATACATACTTTTTATTTCTCTCTTTTAATTTTCTTCCTCCTCTTTTCCTTATTCTTTCTACGTTTTCAGTCACATTCTCTTCCTCCGATCGTGAGCTTCCTTCTACGCTCATTTCTTCTCTCGCATTTCCTTCCTCCTGCTGCCTTCTCCGTTCTCGTTTTTCTATTTCTAATCTATAATTCATATATTATTCATGTTATTATTTATTAAACATTTATTAAACGTCTTATTAAAAGTAAAGCCGTAAAAAATATGTGTGCAATTTATTATATAAAATATAGAACATAAAAGAGAAGCGAAATCGGCTTTTATAATAATCTAATAATAAAACAATAAAATGTACTAACCTTTCCTTTCTCTCTCTCTCTCTCTTTTCGTTCTCCTTTTCCTCTTTTTTCTTTCTCTCTCTTCTTTTCTCTTCCTCTTTCTTTCTCTCTATCTCATTCTTTCTTCTATTTTCTTCTTCCTTCTTATCTCTACCGCTGTCTATTTGCATGCGCTTCATCTTCGCCAGAAACTGAGCACTGAGCCCAGTAACAAGTCCACGCGTGTACACGTACATAGACGTATAAAAAACAAAAAGCGATCGAGTGGGTAAAAATTACACTCACACTGTTTTATTGAAATTCTTTTCATAACTTGCGTGAGTTATTCGTATCGAAAACGTTATTCTTTGTCGATTGTAAGATTTGTGTTTATTAATTATGGAGACGCGTAATACCGATATTGAATGTTCCGATATTATTGTGAATGAAAGTGAGATACATACAATAGAGAACAGGTATGATGAATACGGAAGAATTTATGGAAGGAGTCGGAACACGAAAAAGAAATATTGCACATCATTTAAACGGTTAAGCAGACGAAAGTCGCGGATTAATAAAAGGTAACATTGCGTACACTCCATAAGAAATTATTATAAACAACCTTCGTGTCAAAAAACAAGAAATCGAAATTAAAAAATCTTGAGCGCTTTATAAGCAAATGGAGAAAAGTATTTAATTAAAGAGCGTTGGTCATATTGATAGCGTGCGAGCTTCGTAGTGTCAACGTTACGAGTTCAAGTCTCGATGAGTAAATTTTTTTTAAATTTTTTACATATAGAGAATGTAATTATTACAAAAAATAAATATAGATCGCATGGATTAATACGGTTTGTCTATTTATTGTATATATATTACAAAGATGCATTAGCGTTTGCGTTTGCTTAAAAAATCCATTTCTACGATAGCTAAACGGAAATAAATAAATGCAATTACTGATTGTGTTTCAAAACATATTTTATTCGTTAGTATTATTTTCTTTTATTTATCGGTGAAAATAAATGGAATAGTACACACTGCAAAATGATATTTGTCATAGAAACAAGTGAAGCATGTTTCACATTTATTTACGTTATGTATCGCAATTTATTTATGCATCTTTGTAATATACAATAAATAGACAAACCGTATTAATCTATGTGATCTCTATTTATTTTGTGTAATAATAACATTCTCTATATGTAAAAAATTAAAAAAAAAAATTTACTCATCGAGACTTGAACTCGTAACGTTGACACTACGAAGCTCGCACGCTACCGATATGACCAACGCTCTTCGATTAAATACTTTTCTCCATTTGCTTATAAAGCCCTCCAGATTTTTAAATTTCGATTCTACTCGGTTTAACTCGCTCTACCTGCACACGACGGGTGATCCGTCAATTACCGGTCACCCTGTATATAGTATGTTTTTTCTTTAAATTGTAAAAAAACTATAGGAAACAACAGAGATTACAAGAAATGGATATTTTAAATAAAGAAATAATCGCAGAAAAAAATATTAATGATGACGAAATATACAATAATACAAATGCAGATATCCATGAAAACACAATGCTAGTTGATCAAGATGAGCGAGTTTTGCAAGATATTAATATGCATGATGAATTAACTGCAATGGGTATTGAAATGGATACTGAGAATAATGAGGAACAAATAACACACACTGAATAATGATGAATTGGAAAAAATATTAGAAAATGACAGTGATATTAGAAAATGAGAGTGAAGAAAATGAAACTTTAATAATAGATAGCAATATAGATGCATGCCGTGTAAACGATGGCAGTATGCCAGGAAAATGTATCGTAGATCTAGTGTATCTTTTTGAACAATTACACGAAAAATTTGACAACCACTGTCGCGGAATAGAATGCAGCTTTCGTGACTTAACATTTATCGGTGCCGTTACTCATTGATTGAAAAATAGACTCATTTTCAAATGCCGAATGTGCAATTTTGAAAGCTCTGTCTGGAGTGAGTCACGCCCTGAAGAAAGTCTAGATATAAATATAGGGGCAGCAGCTGGCGCTATATTAACTGGTGCAGAATATACACAATTAAAAGAAAGTTGCGCTGCTATGAATATTAAATGCATGGGACAAAAAGCATATAACAATGCACATGAAAATATTGCTGAAGCATTCGAAAAAGCTGCTAAAGAAAGCATGAGTGCTGCTGCGAAGGAAGAACGAGAATTGGCAATACAACGCAATGAAATAATAAATGGAATGCCATATATAACAGTAATAGGTGACGGAAGCTGGATGAAAAGATCGTACAGAACAGGACGGTACGATTCTTTATCAGGTGTAGGCACAATATGTGGTGCGCGAACAGGCAGAGTGCTGCATATGTCTGTAAGAAATAAATATTGTGCCTTTTGTGCAAAAGCAGAGAAACTTGGAAAAGAACCTGCAAATCATAGATGTTATAAAAATTAGGGCAGAGATTACAGTTCCACAAGCATGGAAGCAGATGCGATCGTGGAAGGTTTTAAAACAAGTATCGAAAAGCATGGATTAATTTATTCCACATATATAGCGGATGGAGATAGCAGCGTATATAAAAAAATAATACAGGCAAATCCATATCCTAATATTTTCATAGAAAAAATTGAATGTCGGAATCATTTATTGCGCAATTTGGTATCAAAGATAAAAGAAATAGCTAAGACAAGAGGACGTTTTGGTAAATTAAGAAATGTTATTGACAATCGTGTACTTAGAATTAGAACAGCTGTGGTAAAAGCTGTGGAGTATCGTTTGGAGGAGCAGAACACAATGCAGCAAAAAATATTATCCTTAAAAATGGATATGGACAATATAATTAGTCATGTTTTTGGTGAGCATAAAGAATGCGTAAATATAGGATATTTCTGCGATGGATCGCAGAAAGAAAACGAAGAGAATTATATTCCACAGTTAAAAAAGTGTGGATTATATGAAAAGCTGCAGAATGCATTAAAATGTATTAGTTGGAATGCTAAAAGTTTATTGCAGAACAAAGACAGTAACAGAGTAGAAACTTTTAACTCTGTTATATCAAAATGTATTGGTGAAAAAAGAATAAATTTTGGTCTAAGAGGATCATATGAAACGCGTTGTAATGCTGCAGTAGTTGCATTTAATACTTGCAAGCCTATAAGTCACCTTAGCTATACTCTGGGAACTAAACCAGGAGAAATAGCAGTAGAATTTGAAAATGAGAAAGAAAATACACGTAAAAAAATTAATGCACGTAACACAAAAAAAGATCGACGCCACGACGTGTTAAACGTGCAATGACAGACAGAGATTATGGTCCGCAGGCTGATAAACCTGATGCAACATCAGCTGAAATAGAATTAAGAAAAGCGCAACACATGCATATGCTACGAGAATGGCAAAAAAACCGAATAGAGATAGAAAAAGAAACTAAAGAACAAGCAGCAAGCGGTATTTGGCGATATTATCGCACGAAAATGATCACCGCTTCTCATTTTGGACATATATGTAAAATGAGAAAGAGTACTTCTTGTGCATCAAAAGTGAAATCAATAATATATCCACAACAATTAAATGTGGAATCAGTGCAACACGGAACAGAATATGAGGATGTTGCACGCGAAAGCATCGAAAATGAACTAAAAATTAATATTAAGCGTTGCGGATTATTTATAGATTCAGAAATACCATTTTTAGGCGCTTCACCAGATGGATTAATAGGAGACGACGGAATAGTAGAAATAAAATGTCCATTTGCAGCACGATTTTTAACACCGGAGATGCGATTGCAGCAAATGTCTCGAAACTGCAATTGTTATATAAGAACGAAAAAGATGAAACAATGAAACGCAATCACATTTACTATTTTCAAGTACAAGGACAATTACATATAACGCAGTGAGAATATTGCATTTTCGCACTATGGACGCCATTAGGATTAAAAATGGAAAAAATTATACGCGATGATATATTCTGGACAGAAAATATGGTTTCTAAACTGTTGCGATTTTATGAAGATTGTGTATTACCAGAATTAATTGATCCTAGATTGGAAAGAAATATGCCAATCCACGAACCTGAATATATAATTGAAGCAAAAAAAAACGAAAAAAACGAACAAATAAATTTACATGAGAATAGAAGACAAGACAATCATATTAAAAAAAATTGGATTAAATATGAATTAATGATATTAAAATGCATACAGCGCTAGGCGCAGTGATTACTGTCATAATGCATTCTGCGCTAGGCGCAGTGATTACTGTCACAAAATGCATTCTGCGCTGGGCGCAGTGATTATTGTCACAAAATGCATTCTGCACTGGACGCAGTTCATAATATAATTTTATAATTTATAAATAAATTAAACATGTACGTTCTGCTCATCTATCTGCATTCTGTGCTTAGCGAAGTAAATTTTATTATATCACAAAAACCATATGTGTACATATGGGTGCATTTATATCTTACTGTTAGAGTTCAAAATAACTATTCTCTGATGGATAGATATGATTGCAATCCGTTTGTACTATAGCAGCATGTCTATATATCTGTTTACTGTCTATATATCTAGTAAGTATATTAGTTTTCAAAATTAAAAAAAGCAAAACACAATATGAAATACAATAAGTGTGGAGAACTGAATTCACATATTAGCATGCTGAATGTCTTTGACTTATTCATATTGCTGTTGATGCCATTGAAAAATTGATGTAATAAGAGTAATTATTATTTAGTGTTAGGCATGAATCAATTAATTTTATGATTAATTTATTTTATGGTTAAACTTTTATTTCAGCGCCAAGTTTTTAACTAAATTTTCTTTATTTTTTGATTTTGTATAAATTTTTAATTTTCGCATAAGTTTTTAATTTTTAATTTGTAAAAATTTTTAATTTTTAATACTTATATGAATTTTTAATTGGTCTTATATAATCTTTTTTTATTAAACATTTTAGAATATATATGGTTATTGGTAAATTATAATTGTGCACTTAGTTAATTATAAAATAACTATTTTAGCTATACGACCTACTACTTTAATTATATTGCAATGTATTAAATATAATTTTTCTTAATATTGGAAATAAAAAAAAATAAATTTTATAACATAAATTTTTATTCAGTTGGCGCAATTTTTTGATACGAAATATCGTTATTATTTTTTCTTATTCAAGTTGGGCATATAATAATACATGTGGTGCGATGTTGTAATTTGTAGGCGAAACTTGTGTTCTTTTTGATTTGAGGTCGTCATATTCGTACCATGAAACGTTCGTATGTAGCAAAGCTGTATAATGGAGCATATTATTTAGGTAATTTACAATTCCTCTAAGAATGTATTTTTTATTGCCCATAGTAATGTTTTTCGCGATACTGTCTAAATTATATGTTTTCGGTTCTAATCCGATATTTTTTATATAATTAGGGTCGGTTAAAACACTCGCATCTATCATAATATGTGGTCCATACTCTTCATTTATTTTGCATAAATTATCACATTTTGGTCATGTTTGTTTTATATCACATGCATCATTTAGAGCTGCTTGAATATGTTCCAATCCTTTTTGTAAAAATATGTCTACATTGACGCTTACAGCTGTAAATTTTTGTTCATTAGTATAAGGGCACGAAGTACATATTTTTTGTCTTTGTAAACTAGGTAAAGATACGAATACATATTCCGCTAGATGGGCAGCGTTACACATTGTATCTAATGAGTGAAAGCGTCTGGTATAATTTGCTTGTTGAAACAGTGACAAGCTGGTGAGGAAAGAAGCTCTTTCAACATATTCATTTTTTGTTATCTTTCCTCGACTTGCAATTTTCATCGCTAATTGCAAGAAATTGTAATCTTTGATGGTCTGCACAATGCGTTTGTATTCTAGATTCATACCTATCATATGTACTGTGCAATGGAGGAGAGCGTCAAAAGCACATGTATTGCGCACCATTATAGTTTCTCCTTTCAATTTAATGGGCTGACATCCATTTCCATTTTTCATTATAGGAATAAACACTATATTTTGTGATTCAATACTGTTCCATTCAGGACATTTATCCAAATAGGACTCTTTCTAAATATGGGATTTTTTGGGACGTTCCGTCAATCCCATCCAATTTTCTTGAAAATTTAAGGGACATGTCTCATTAGAGGATAATGAGTCCGATACTTTGGAATAATCTTTAATGCTCTGAGAGTCATCAGTGGAAATTGTATCGATCTGGTTATTTGTAACAGAATTATCTGTTACTTCATCAATATTAGAATTTGATGTTGATTCGTGCACATTTATTTCATCTTGTTTCGGAGATGTTTCGAAATCTGGACCAGTCGGAAAAGCGTTTGCGGCATAATCTAAACGCAATCTTCCGTCCAGATAGTCGAGATGACTGGCGACAAATTTATCAACTCTCATAGGAAGACAGCCTTTAAAAACTCGTGTTTTATACTCAGCGAAAATTGATTCGACTGAAGAAGATGTTGATACTTCCGTACCAGTTTTAAAATAAGGACGTATTATACCTGTCCACAGCGGCAAATTTTGAATTAGAGTTTTTATTTTTATTGCAGCTGTAGGATTGTAAAACGCATTAACTATATCTCCGTCTTTTGATTGTAACGCTAAATCATTTGCTTTGGCATATAAATTATTGCTCCATTCCTGCCGAGATAATGAAGTATCTTCGGAGTTCGAAACATCTAACGATATAATATCTGTAGTATTAAAATCGTCAATATGCACACCTTTAATACAATTATTAGCTAATTGTAAACATGCTTCAGCTGGAACTGAAGTACCATCGACATAGCCAATGTCTTCACTTAAAGCTACGACCAAAACAGATGTCAGAAAAGAACTCAACTCTTTCATAGATTGCATTTTATATGCTTGAGCAATGCATCTCAAATAAAACTGACGCACTTTGTTTGGTAAGTGCCGTAAACACTCCCAATTGCTTATAATTTTTATTACGTGACTAACGTCTAGTCTTAAATATGAACCTGGTAGAGTTGCTTTTTCATTTTTCATAACGACGTTATAACAATGTTCTAAATAATTTTTCAGATCCGCACAATCAGCAAATGCGCGCGCTAAAGCGACTAATATTGCTCTACTAAAATCCGTTACCGTTACGGATGGCACTGCAGCACCCGCTCTTCGAATTTCAAGTAAAAAATACGTTAAGAGAGCTGCGTCTTGTTTCGCGGAGATCATTTGAAAAATCGGAATACCGCGTTTATCTTCCGGAACAATTATACACATTGATATAAAAACAGATGGGAAGATTTCGTTCCATCTGGTATCGTTAATTTCTTTGCTATGCTGCCTGTAGCATCCATAGTAAAGTACGCATTTTGTGAACGATTAATAATTTTATACATTGTTAATTGTTCCTTAGACCAATACATTACATAAAATGGATCTATACCTATTCCGTGTATTGATCCGGGCCTTTTAACATATTTACATATTTGCAAACTTCGAATTGGATCACAATCGGTGATTCCTAAACGATCATCCAATTCACTTTGCTTAGCTTTACGTAAGACATGTGATGAAAATAAAATTGGCGGACTTTGGTCACCAAATTCCATAATTTTTTTCGCTTGTTCGGTACGCCAAATCGTGGCTTGTTTCTTCGCATCTATTAAATAACTTCGAGCGACTTTCTCTCGAAGAAAACCTTTCAATTGCCTTTTCTTAGTGTGATTAATTAGATTGTTAAAACCAATCAAGGTACACTCAAATATTGCATCTTGATTATCGATTGGTTTTTTCATCATTTTGCCCTTTAATGTCGCTTTACATTCTTTACAGATTGCTTGAAATCGTACGAAACATTTCGCATTATGACTTGGAAATACAGTTGCATTTTTGAACGTAAATGCACAAGAAATTTTTTTTTGATCCCATATTTTTGCAGCAAATACATTAGTCCATTCGCCGGGTTTTAATTTTAAGTATCGACAGTTAGAATATTATCTCGCGACAGGTTTAATATTGTCCCAATTTTTTTTCAGATATTACCAGTTTAAATGTTTCATTATTTTCAATGGAACATTTTTTATTATCATTTTCAAAGGAACGCTCAAAGGAACTTATTTCTGACTCATTGAAGGATTTTTCAATATTTTCAATATTGATATTATTTTCTTTTAATACCTCAGTAGCTATACCTCGTCTATCCTTGTTCATTATAGTGTGTACATGCTTGGGAGTTATATGAGAATCTAATTCTTTCATCTTCTCGCTAATTTTCAAATATATGGGATTTGCTGGTGGAAAATATTTTCCGTTTAAGTAGAAACATTTATATTCTGGCATTTTCAATACTTGAATTAGTTTACTTGGATCGTACATTTTGTAAGTTTAGAGACAAAGTTTAAAATAATAAAATTAATATATTACTCCAGTTATTTATAATATACCAAAGGGAAAACGCGAGTAAATATGAGAAACTTTAGATAAAAAATAATGCTGAATAATGCCGAAATGGCACGCTGTTGCTATTCGTAATTCTATTCGGTTCGGAATATGATAAAACACCGTAAAATGCTATCGTTTCCAATCGAAATATCGTGCTGTATTATAGCGTTCGTCTCTTGCTACGCAAGACCGATTAATCGCCGGGCGCGTCTCCACAAACAGTCGACTCGCTCTGGGTCGTGCTTCCCCTTCCACTCGCGCGAAGTGTACTCGCTCTCGCTGGACAAATGCTCTCGCCAATCTACATGCATAATATAATTAAATATATTCAATCAAACTTACACGAAAAATATTCACAAAAAATTATTCACTGCTTTAATTATCAGAACTCTTCTCAAATGCAATGCACATGCCAAATACTATACGAGAATTGTTTTAGAAAAGATAGAACTCTTGAAAATCGACTGGCGTCTCACCTCAAAATCCGAAAATATGCATTTTTCAGACTAAGTACTTAATTTAAAAAATTTCTGAGTGTTGTAATTATCAGAACTCTTCGGAAAGGCATTGTACATGCCAAATACTATACGAGAACTGTTTTAGAAAAGATAGAACTCTTGAAAATCGACTGGCGTCTCACCTTTAAACCCGAAAATATGCATTTTTCGGGCTAAGTACTTAATTTAAAAAATTTCTGAGTGTTGTAATTATCAGAACTCTTCGGAAAGGCATTGTACATGCCAAATATTATACGAGAACTGTTTTAGAAAAGATAGAACTCTTAAAAATCGACTGGCGTCTCACCTCGACATCTATAGATTGTCTTTATTTTGGTTTAATTAATGTTTTTTGCTTTTAAAAGGTAGAACTCTTCTTAGAACTCATGTAGAATTATAGATCTTTTCATTTCTGATAATTACTGATAAGGAAAATGTTGCAGGACAAAGTGAGACTTCGCGCAGCGTGAAGTTGGTGTCTCACTTTGCACTAAGCGATTTTTTCGCTTTAACGGCCGGAACTATGTGTTTAACCTATCAGGAACTCTAGAACTATTAAAAAGGAAGTCAGAACTCTCAAAAAATAATGAGTTTCCATGAAATGATACGCTAACTTCACACACACTAATTTATAAAATAATAATTTGCATTACTATAAAGTTATAAAAGTTAATAAAAATAAAAATAAAAAATTATATTATACTCAATTATTAATAAAATAAAATTATATTAAATTAATTATTCTTATAAGTTATAAATTATAAACATAACTTATAAATTATAAGTAGTGCTTCATTAATTTTTTATATATTTCAAAATTAAACTGAAATAAACAAATTAACTGTACATTTAATAAATTCTCATTTGCCTTTTTATTAATAAAGTATCTAATTTTTATTTCAAAATTTTTGTTTTAAATTAAATTTAATATTTCTTAATTCATTAATTATAAAATACAATTTTTATGACATTAATTCACCTTTTGAAATTAAAAGGAACTGTTTTTGTCATATAATATTACATGTAATTAATTTTATTTTTGTATAGACTTTCATGAAGTATACATACTGTTTCGTATTGTTTTCTTTTTATATTATTCGCTTGTATCATTATTTCGTATTATTTCCTTTCTTATATTATTCGCACGTTATTATCTCGTATTGCCTTTTATGCCTATTATTCTCATATACGAGTATATTATTGTTTGGCATCGTTTTTCATGTACATCGTTCGAGCATGTATCATGTGTGTCCCGGCTCGCGACGGGTCACCCGTAGTCAAAAACAAGTATTTCGGCACGAGATCGTGAGATTTCGTGGAATATCGGGGTTGTGAGAAATACGTCGACGGTTACATATTTCCGAGCCGGTGGAGAGAAGAGCGATTGCTAATCCTAACGTTAACATTGACACTCCTTGATAAAATACGAGACATCGCTCGCGAGTTGAATAAGAATAAAGAATAAAGTTACAAAGTATTTGGTGAACTATAATTTATTCGCCCTCCAACGGAGCCGTGTGCTTCATAATTATCAACCTGAGACCTGTGCCTCGCTTTGCGTCGTGGAGTAAATACCCGGAATCTACACGCGAAAATTGCACACATCATACATACATACATACATACATACATATACATATAGGCAATTCCACGTCAATCGGACAAGAAATGACCTCGTATTTTTTAAATCGGACGAAACTTTTTTCACGTGAAATATACATAAAATTATAAAAACGTATTTTTGTATTTGTCCAAAATATTTTTTTTCCAGAAGTTATAAACAACAAAATTTTCGTGAAAAAATAAAGAAGTTGTCAGCTTTAAAAATTAACATCTCTGATTATATTTGTCGTAGAGAAATTTTCAAAAATACATTTTAAAGCTAAGAAGACAACCTTTTTTATGAAAATAGTTTAAGTTGCAATAAATTGCTAATTACAATCATTATAAATAATTGAAATGTTTAATAAATTTTTTTAACAAAAAGTACTTTTAAAAATTTTTGAAATAATGTTATTTCATTCTCAATTTCATTCTGAAAATGTAAATATTTTTTATTTTATGTAGAATCGATAGACTATTTTTTATATATTTTTAATAAATAAAGCGCCCGTTTTGGCTATACGGACGTTTCGCCAGCTCGCCGACGACGAGGAATCCAGCTATCCGCTAGGAGCAGCCACGCTCCGCCGGGACTGCTATGTCGACGACATTGTCACCGGAGCACACACGATGTCCGAAGCAACCCTGGTGCAGTCCGAGCTTCGCGAGATCTGCATGGCGGGCGGGTTTCCACTCCGAAAGTGGGCCACGAATAACGATGACATCCCGGCATTCCTTCGGAGCATCGACTTCAAAGGGCGTCGCTTACATGGGACGACGAGAGCCACGTTACCTTGGGCGTAAGGTGGCATTCGCACAAAGACCACTTCACCTTCGCGATTCAGCCTCGCACCGCAACCGAACTCACGAAGAGACGCGTTCTTGCAGAGACCGCGCGTCTCTTTGATCCGTTGGGCTGGCTCGCACCCGTGATTATCCGGGCAAAAATTTTAATCCAGTCTGCATGGCTACAGGGACTGGACTGGGACGCTACACTGCCATCCGCGGATTCAAACCACTGGAGACGCTTCTTCGAGGAGCTCCCGCTGCTGGAAGGCATCCACGTCCACCACTGGTTGCAAACTGGAGCCGAAGATTCTCGTATAGAGCTCGACGGTTTCGCTGACGCGTCGGAGAGAGGATACGCTGCCGTCGTGTATCTCCGCACGTCATCCAGCGACGTCACGACGATCCGGCTGCTTGCTGCAAAAAGCATGTTACATCTCTGTTTACAAACGTTCCGATAGAATTGGCTATTCAAGGCATCGATAACAGATGGTCTTACATAAAAACATCAACGACCATACCAAAAATAGAATTTTTAAACATCGTCAAATTTATTCTGACATCCACATATTTTTGTTTCGACAACACTATTTATAAACAAACATTTGGAACTCCCATGGGATCTCCATTATCTCCCACCATAGCGGATATAGTGTTACAAGACATCGAAAATAAAGCTCTTTACAAAATAGGTACAAAACTCCCTATGTATTATAGATATGTTGATGACATTCTGCTAGCAGTTCCAAAAAATTCTATTCAATTTATTGTCGACACTTTTAACTCTTACCATGAGAGGATTCAATTCACAAGTGAGATAGAGACAGATCGTAGTCTAAGCTTTTTAGACATCAAATTAAAAATCGAGAATCAAAACATCATCATAGACTGGTATCATAAAAACACGCATTCAGGCAGATACCTCTCATATTATTCAAACCATCCTATATGCCACAAAATTGGCACAATATACAGTTTGATAGACAGAGCGATACTTCTATCGCACCCACAATATCATGAAAAAAACATAACATTGGTCATCAACACATTCATGGAAAACGGTTATCCCCTAGATTTTATCTTTAAATATACCCATGTCAGGATTAAAAAACTGATAGCCACAAAATTAAAATTCAATCATGGAGCGGTGGTAAGCGGAGATGAAAAAGAAAAAAGCAACAGATTCATAGCGGTTCCTTACATAAAAAATCTATCAGAATTTGCTTGCAACTCATTTCGAGGAACAGAATTTGCGGCGGGTTACAAATGTTTCAACTGCCTAAACAAATTCATTAAGGTACACAAGGACATTACACCCACAGAATGTAATAATAATGTTATTTATAAAATCCATTGTAAAGATTGTACCGCATCTTACGTAGGTCAGACCAAGCGACAATTAAAAACAAGAATACATGAGCACAAAATGAACATAAGACAACATACATCAAACCAATCGGTAGTATCCCAACATATCACTGATTATAAACATAACATGGACTGGGATAATGTAAAAATCTTAGATCATGAAACTAATTATTATAAAAGGTTAATTGCTGAAACTATTCATATAAAACAACAAAATAACAGCCTTAATGCTATGGATGACACGGAATATCTAGATAGATCTTATTTTCCGTTACTTGAATCCATCGGCAATAAAAAAACATAACTTTCAATAATTGTTTTTGAACCTTGATCTCACCTACTGAAAGATATATAAAGCGCGGTTCTACACATATACCACTCTGTCCGTATCGAACGTCCGCAATAACAATGTTATCAAAAATTTTTATATACTTGACAAATTTTATCATACATATAACTCTAAATCATACTGTTACAGTTTTATTAAGTGACTTTAACTCTTACATTTAAATTCTTTGACAATTCACAAACAAGGTGAGATAAACTATTAATGTGAAAAGTGCAACAGTACACCAAATTGGTCCATTCACGCAATATTTTTATAGTTTGACAAGCTACTAAACGATGATACCGACACAGACAACACACCATCACCCACTTAAACCACATAGGGTGAGTCAGTATAGAAACAACACAACACACACAATGTCGACACACAAGATTTGCGCAAAAAATACCCAGCGTTCCACATTCATTCACATTTAAATATTTAATTTTCCATCATTGTAAAATTCACTCATTAGATTACGGCTGAAGAGACACAAGTAAGTGTCGAAACGTTCCGTTCCTAGGATTTATGTATATTTTTTATTAACGAAATAAAGTTATTTTAATTGTAACAACCTTATTTGCTCGTTCAGGCCTATTTTATATTTACAATTTAGTTTTAAAACAGCTTATCTATTATTAATTTGATCATACATACATATTTAGAATGTCAAATTGTGTTACGTGTAAAAAATTTTCGTAATACCGGTTTATATATAATTGATGTAACCGGCTACTATATTGTACACTTTTACAAATTTTTATTTCATATTATAAAAGAAAAATGTACAATAATTGACGAATTGAACACTGAATTAATCTAGTTAGTAATAACATGTTTAACGTGCGTCTACACTTCCATCTTTATATAAAGTTTACAATTTTATATACAATATACACAGTATATGTACATGTATATTTATTGTGACCGTGATTATTTTATTAAATAATTAAACAGTTAATTAATCAAGGAGTCGTTATTGGTGTCTCGCGGCACACCTTCGGCGCGATGTACAGAAGACCGACCGGTAATTTAAGCGGGAAACCATACAAGAAGTTGGGCGCCAGGCGCGAAAATCCGCGCTGCCGAAAACGAACTTTACTGAAATCATCGATACCGCATTGGTTAGAAAATCGCGACGGAAAATACGCAGCTACTCAATTACGAGATGGATAGAGGGGTCCTTGCGGGCGGGACGGGAGAGAATCGAGAGAGACACGAATAAATTCTCACAGATAATTAAATTGAAAATAATATATGTTAAGTAGTGATACTGAAAAGACAAGAATGAAAAAGATAATATAGAAAAGCAGTAATAAAAAATATAATTGATACAATCTGGCCGGGTGTTTATCAGCCGAACGGCTTCTCGCGATCGAGCGCAAGGATATCGGATTTCACGCGCGAGCCGAAAGTCAATTCTTCGGCAGAAATAGCTTTTGCCGCGAATCGAGGCTTATCCGGGCCCCGGCAGCGAGAAAAATTCCTTCGTAAGCCGACAATTAACTTGCACTCGCCCGCGTAAAATACCCGAAAATTCACAATATCAAAAGAAATATAACAGGCGCTTCGTAGCAGCCGTAAGCGTCGTAACAATAATATTTGTCAATAGAATTAATCGATATCGCGGTACGGTTAGTATATTCGTTCGGAATTACACTCTAATTAAACTGTCTTAAAGGCAACGACGGATTGTACAATCTAATAAGCGAAGATAACAACCTCGGATTTACGCGATGATACTTGAAAGCGACGAAATAACACACAATATATTACGCGACATATATAATTTCGCTAACGCGCAATACGAAATAAATTGAAAATAGAATAGGCACGCAATAGACAAGACGGTTACGTGTACGAGCTCGCGATACAGAGATTATTCAGATACAATCAAGGCAACGAAATAAATACGAAAACGATAATGATTGACTGTCGGCGGCAAATGATCACGGGAGAGAGGGTACTCACGCGGATCCGTCGGCTCGGATGAGTCGTTTCGCCGATCAACTGCGCAACTTCTCGAAATAACCAAAATCACGGAAAATATCGATATGAAACCTTAACTTACGACAGCGATGACTTAAGGGCGCGACTCATCCGAACCTCACTCGCAATTGGCAGCTGTACAATTAGGCGATGTCGGTCTCACCGGTAGTAGCTTGTAGCTTCTTTCTCGAAACGCAACGAAAATGGGCCTTCCCACCAAACACTGAATATAAATACTATATAACATAGAAGTAACATATAATATAACAGATGTTACACTGCAGTAACATTACAGTTATATAACTTTACTTTATTATTAAAATATAACTGGGTTATGAAACTATTATGTTGGATGAAACTATTATGGGTTATGAAACTATTATGTTGCTCCGTTATTTATATGTTATAATAAATAAATATTAATATAACTGCAATGTTGCGTGTTATGTAACGACTGTTACGTTGATATTATATTGATGTTATATAACATAATGTATACGGCTTCGTCCCTATTTTAATGCGCATGTGCCGCGATCGCGTGATGCGCGGCGAGAGATGCGCAAGTGTGTATGTGTGTTCGTGCCTCATGCCGGTTAATGACGATTCACGCGGAAAGTCGAGCTGTATCAGAGGTAATCCTTTTGCTTTTTTAAGTAATCATCTATCAAACGTTATATAAAATTATGGAAAATATTTCCATATTTAATTAACGTAATATTTTTTAACTAATATGTATTGGATAATTCACCATTATTCTACAAGTTCTAGGTTATATCCTTAAAGTTGTGAAACCCGCCGCATGTAAAATATCATTGAATTACATTTACTATGCTTTGTAACTAAGGATAACCTAGAACTTCCCAGATAGCAAAATGCTAGCAGTTTGCTGGCAGATTAGCAGTAAATTCGGTCAGATTCTCAGATCCATATACCCTAACAGCACACATGTTCAAAAGATGTTCAGAGAATATCCAGAGGATATTTTACATCCTCTGGATGTTCTCTGGACATCTTTTGAACATATATATGATGTTAGGGTATAGCAATCTGTATCCGCATTAATAAGCTCATGAATCTGTCGACAGAGTATGCTTACATGCTACGCCAGCAGACTGGCAGCAGTTTGCTGACATCCTGTTTTTACGGTTATGTAATAATAAAAATTGAGTTATTGTTTGTGTAGAATAAACTACAAAAATATGAGTAAAAGTGTATAACAATTTAAACTTGCAGGTGTTGAAGACAAGCATTGCGAAAAAAGGGCGAAAGCAGAGGCTGATATACAGAGGCTAATATACAGAGGCTGATATACAGAGGCCGAATTTGATGAGGTGCTGATATACAGAGGCTGAATTTGATGAAACTGATATACAGAGGCTTTGACGAGGCTGATATACAGAGGCTGAATTTGATGAGGTGATATACAGAGGCTGAATTTGATGAGGTGATATACAGAGGCTGAATTTGATGAGGTGATATACAGAGGCAGATTTTGATAGGAATACTTCCCTACGCATCGATTTAGCTGTCTACAAAGTAAGTCTATCTTGAAAAGAAGCTTTACATAAATTTTGACTTTATAACTAATACAATAATGTGATATTTATGTAAAATTAAATTTATTCTGTACGATTCAGTTCACGGAAATTCTAACGACTCCATAGTCCTCCAAATATCACATTATTGTATTAGTTATAGTATTGTATTAGTGCGTGTAATATATTCTTCTGAAACATTCTAAAATTTCTTATTCAATAATTCTAAGCAAAATTTAAAAAATCTGAAAAAAATTAAGATATTTTTCCAAAAATCTTCATTAATGTAAAATATGACAAAATGCTTAAAAATATTATGAGATATGGTTTTTATCATTTTTCTATGATTAATGCTGACTGTAGAATATAACTTGTTAAAAGTAATTTCTAAATAATTGTATTTTACTATTAAATGGATACTTGTGTGATTCTTTAATCTTAAATTTAAAAATTGTGAATTGAAACATTAGTAATTTCAAACTAATTTTTATAATATTTTATCTCTGAGTGACAACTTGCTTGCATCATGCCTAAGGATGTACGGTATTTGTGTAAGAGACGAAAGAATCAGTTAATAAATTATGAATTAAATTGTCATGAAAATTCTTGTTCGTTTCAATCAATTGTTCGGAACGTAGCACTTTCTCCGGTATATGAAGCGATAGATGAATCGGTACATGAAGCAGTAAATGTTGCATTGCCGAAAGATGTAAACGGATTAGATGCATTATTAGAATCACAGTCTCATGTAGAAAGCAAAGAACATATAAATAAAGAACATCATATTGAATCACAAAATGACACTCCTGTGGCATTGGAAGATGTCAGATTGTATGGATGAAACGACTTTACGAATAGATTTACAAAGATTAATAATGGAAAATAACATTTCACATAACACTGCTAACAAATTACTTTTGATTCTAAGAAAACACGGTCATGTAGAATTGCCTAGTGATGTTAGAGTTTTACTTCAAACCGCACGAAATGCGTCCGTAAATTTTAAAGTTTTAGGTAATGGTCATTATATACACTTTGACCTTTCTTCTGCTCTGGAGCGATCCATAAAAATATATCTCAAATTTTTAAAAACAAAGGAAATAATATTAAATTTAAATATAGATGGTTTACCACTTTCCAAGAGTTCTGGTAGTCAATTTTGGCCTATTATGGCATCTATTGAGGAAATTGATGTTTATACAAAGCCTTTTATAATTGGAATATATCATGGTATGTGCAAGCCTACTGATGCTAATGAATTTATAACTGATTTTGTAAATAAATTTATTGTACTTTCTCAACGTGGTATAACTGTTTACAATGAAACATACAGTTGTTATTAATGCAATAATATGTGACGCTCCGGCTAGATCATTTATTACATATACGAAAGGTCATACTGGATATTTTTCATGATTTTTCTAGATGTGTACAAGAAGGCAATTTTTCAGTAATAGAGTCATTTTTCCTGAAACTGATTGTACTTTACGCACAAACGAAACATTTATAAATCGAACTCAAAATGAACATCACATAGGTAATTCTATATTAGAAAAATTATCAATTGGTATGGTTTCACAAATTCCATTGGATTAATGCATCTAGTTTGTTTAGGTGTTATGAAA
This sequence comes from Lasius fuliginosus, assembly GCA_949152495.1. Classification (NCBI taxonomy): domain Eukaryota; kingdom Metazoa; phylum Arthropoda; class Insecta; order Hymenoptera; family Formicidae; genus Lasius; species Lasius fuliginosus. Next base: position 701 of record CASCJU010000095.1, on the reverse strand, counting down.
AGATTGCTGCATCTATGGCTTAAAGGCAATAAAAATATTAGATTATCAGCAGAAGATATAAATTCAGTTTCGTATCATCTAATTACAATAAGATTCTGTATTCCATCAGAATTTGCCAGAAAACCAAGAAGTTTACATGATCTGGAGAGATCGAAAGCTACAGAGTTTCGTCAATTCTTACTGTATACTAAAATTGTTATTATGAAATCAATAATGCGACCGATACATTATGATCATTTTGTCTCTCTTAGTGTTGCTATAAGGATATTAAGTGATCCACAATTATGTATATCATTTAATGCTTATGCGAATTCGTTATTAGTATGGTTTGTTTCAAATTATGGAAATATTTATGGTAATGAATATTTGTCATACAATGTTCATAATCTCATTCATCTTGCCAATGATGTAAAAACTTTTGGTTGTTTAGACAATTTTAGCTGCTTTAAATTTGAAAATTATATGCAAAAAATAAAAAAGAAGCTACATCAATTCGGAAAACCATTGCAAGAATTATCAAATCGAATGTTTAAAGAATTACAAATACCAATCCAGCCGCACGATCGCACGATGCAATATCCAGTTGTAGTTTATAAAGACCGATCAGATAATAAGGATATTTCTTATCTATAGTTTAAATATTTCAAGATTACAATTAATAAAAGTGACAATTGTGCTTTACTCGATGACAACTCTGTACT
>CASCJU010000094.1:0-14999 GCA_949152495.1 Lasius fuliginosus | reverse complement strand
ACACCCTGTATACAAAAAGACAGAAATCGTGTTACCGACACTTCGTGCACATAGCACGGAACGCAACCGAAAATGTGCACATTGTGAGTTACCATTGAGAACATTCGTGGACATTGGCTACGTAGTTCAATGTGCACGTTTTCTATGTCCACAGAGGGCGAATCGCTTTCAGGGATCACCTAAAACCGGGCCGTGACGTCTCTCAGGCTTCTCTCTTGTACAATTGTATCGACTTGTGTCGTAGTTGGAAAGCACTAGGTCATACACAGTGCAGTGATGCCAGAAAAAGGTCCCAAGCAACACGCAACCGTAGTGGGGAGAATGACGCACACAAGCGAAAACCGCGTACGTGTGAGCTCGGCGTTTCGGCTAGCTTCGGATAGCAGAAGAGAACAGATATACTGTTTTCTGTCTCCTTCTGTACCGAGCCGACAACGAAGGCGATGGGCAATGCGGCGACGTTATGTTGCTCGATTCTTAATATGCGTGACAGCGTTAAATGATGTCTTACATATATATATATAGCCTTCTTGTGTTATAAATAAAAAAATTTTTTTTTACAACCTTCTAATATTATGCATTAAATGGATTTTTACAGCCTTTTGATATAATTTTACCCAAATATTTTTTAACTATGTTTAAGGAAATATTTATTAAAACGTAGGTACTTATATAATTTAAAAAAAATTTTATTTTTAAAAGAATATATTTTAATTAATAGTATTAAATATTTTATCCGTCTAAAAAAGACATCACAGATGTAAAAAAAGCGCTAAGTATATCTTTCTCTAGCAAAAATAGTTCTTTACAAAACTTAATCGCCATCAAAGATATTATCTTTTCAAAAATTATATAAATTATATATTTTTTACTGTAACAAAAATTAATCGCCATCAAAAATATTTCTTCTCAAAAATTATATTTATAAATTATATTTTATCTTTATTAATAACATGGAAAAAAACAAAATATTAGCATTAAAAAGAAGTGAAAAAAAAATCACGCTAATTAAATTTAGAAAAATATAATGTATAATATTCAGATGAATTATTTTCTCTAATTAGAGTAGATCTATTTAATGTAAGATGCAGAAAATATTAAAATTGCGAAATTTTGCATTCGTTTATTTATCTAATATTGCATTCTATTTTATTTGCAATAAAATATACATATATATAGCATAGTATGGGGTGTAAATATATATATATATATATATATATATATATAATAAACTTTATTTATATCTTTAAATAATTATTCATATTTATTTAATCCAAATATATTCAAACGTATATTCAAGAAAAGATAATACGACAAAGAATGTAGAAAATTTAAAAATTGAAGTTTAATGCAAAAAATTTAAAGTTAAAGAATTACTGTGAAAAAATTAAAGGAAACATATTTTATGCAAAAACTTATAGTTAGAAGGATAAAAGCTAAAAATTAAAGTTAAAAAAATAGAGGTAATAAAATTACATTTGCAAAAACTTAGCGCTGTTTTTCCAATTTATATATTTTCAATATATTTATATATATACATATATACAATAAATTTCATTTACATTTCTAAATATTTATTTAATTCAAATATACTCAAACGTATATTTAAGAAAAGATATTACATGGTCCAAATAATTAAATTTAGAAAATTAAAAAATTTTAAGTTAAAAAGAAATTAAAAAATTATAGTTAAAAAATTAAAGTAAAAAAATTTAATGCGAAAAATTTTAAGTTAAGAAAATAAAAATTAAGAAATAGGTTAAAAAGATAAAATTAAATTTTTAATGTAAATTTAAAGTAGAAAAGTTACAGTTAAAAAATTTTATGCATAAACATATATAGTTAAAGAAAATAAAAGCTAAAATTGAAGTTAAAAAAATAAAGGTAAAAAAATTTCATTTGCAAAAAACTTGGAAAAACAGCGCTGTTTTTTACAAATGTAATTTTTTTACCTTTATTTTTTAACTTTACTTTTTAGCTTTTATCCTTTTAATTATAAATTTTTGCATAAAATATGTTTCCTTTAATTTTTTAACTGTTATTCTTTAACTTTAAATTTTTTTGCATTAAACTTTAATTTTTAAATTTTCTACATTCTTTGTCGTATTATCTTTTCTTGAATATACGTTTGAGTATATTTGGATTAAATAAATATGAATAATTATTTAAAGATATAAATAAAGTTTATTATATATATATATTTACACCCTATACTATGCTATATATATATATATATTTTATTGCAAATAAAATAGAATGCAATATTAGATAGATAAACGAATCCAAAATTTCGCAATTTTAATATATTCTGCATCTTACATTAAATAGATCTACTCTAATTAGAGAAAATAATTCATCTGAATATTATACATTATATTTTTCTAAATTTAATTAGCGTGATTTTTTTTTTCACTTCTTTTTAATGCTAATATTTTGTTTTTTTCCATGTTATTAATAAAGATAAAATATAATTTATAAATATAATTTTTGAGAAGAAATATTTTTGATGGCGATTAATTTTTGTTACAGTAAAAAATATATAATTTATATAATTTTTGAAAAGATAATATCTTTGATGGCGATTAAGTTTTGTAAAGAACTATTTTTGCTAGAGAAAGATATACTTAGCGCTTTTTTTACATCTGTGATGTCTTTTTTAGACGGATAAAATATTTAATACTATTAATTAAAATATATTCTTTCAAAAATAAATTTTTTTTTTAAATAATATAAGTACCTACGTTTTAATAAATATTTCCTTAAACATAGTTAAAAAATATTTGGGTAAAATTATATCAAAAGGCTGTAAAAATCCATTTAATACATAATGTTAGAAGGTTGTAAAAAAAAAATTTTTATTTATAACACAAGAAGGCTATATATATATATAAGACATCATTTAACGCTGTCACGCGTATTAAGAATCGAGCAACATAACGTCGCCGCATCGCCCGTCGCCTTCGCTGTCGGCTCGGTACAGAAGGAGACAGAAAACAGTATATCTATTCTCTTCTGCTATCCGAAGCTAGCCGAAACGCCGAGCTCACACGTACGCGGTTTTCGCTTGTGTGCGTCATTCTCCCCACTACGGTTGCGTGTTGCTTGGGACCTTTTTCTGGCATCACTGACACAGTGTCGCCTGTGTACGACGCCTTTTTTTGCTGGAAAGCACCCTTAGACAGGGCGTTTTCCAGCAACGAGACACAAACAGACACAGTGTCAGACACTGGAGAGTTGTGTAAAGCTGCTTGTTGGAACATTATTTAACTCTCAGTACAGCCAGTAGTTCGCGCTTTACATATAACAGTGATTTTTTCGTAAAGTTTTATTCTTACATCTCTTTATAATAACCTAACCTAACCCAACAGTTGCTAAAAATTATATAAAAATTAAAAATTGTGTATTAATGGCATAGTAAGTATAATTTACACAAATACATTTTGTATAAATTATATTGTAATCACAGACATCTATATGTATACTAGACCGCTATCTCCCTTATATACTGTACGAAAAAATGGACCCCAAAAAGTATGTACTACAGAGGCGAGTGAGCACCTGCGCATGTGCAGTGTGTAGTAATTGTTATATATGTTAAATCTCTTAGAAAATTATAACAAATGCACGCCTTATTTTTATATTCTGAATATATGTATAAAAATGTTTTATTAATTAATTGTACACACACTCCTTTCGTACGTCTCTCTCTCTGTCTCGTCACTACTCTCAGTGCTGCCAACACCCCCTCCTCTTAGTAGAGCTCATAATCGTTCTGGTAACTCGGTTGTCTGGTTGCTCTTCTAGGACGTGTTTCCAAGGTTTCTTCTTGTGCTAGTTCATCCGGTTCATCATCTGTCGATGGTATCGAATTATTGGGCGTTACAAAAATCTCACTTTGACTATCATTTACGTGGTCGTCGCGGAACTCATCTATCAACAAGTCCAACGGTAGTTTGGTCTCGGAGTCTGTTCGTTGATCTTCATTGTCTAAGTATCTGGCCATGAGTTGATTTGTGTGGCAACGGACTAGTGGTTGTCTCCTATCTGAATCCAACAAGATATTATACATGACGTTGCCAACTTTCTCTATGACAACACCTGGAATCCATTTCCATGCGTTGTCCTTGTGCTGCTTAGCGTAGACCAAATCACCCCGGTTGAATTTCCTGTCTTTCGCTCCATGTTGTTCATTAAATTGCAATTCCTGTTTGATGTTGCGTCGCGGATTTTCTGATTGTTTAGTAGGTTTAAGTAGATCTAAAGTGATTCTCATTTTTCTTCCGATCATGATTTCTGCAGGTGACTTCTCGTCTATGTACTTGTTCGGAGTATACCTGTATGTCGTGAGGAATGTATTTAGTGTTTCTTCCACATCCTCTCCCTCGTTGATCTTCATCATGCCTCGCTTAAAGATATCCACGAAGATTTCCGCTTGTCCGTTAGATTGAGGATGATATGGTGCCGATCGGAAATGTTGTATGCCATTCAGTTCACTAAAATTTTGGAATGTCTGGCTTGTAAATTGTGTGCCGTTGTCTGTTACAACGGTTTTCGGTATACCAAAACGTGAACAAGCATCTTTAATAAATTTGAGGGTTTATGATGACGTAATTGATTTCGTCATGTATATTTCTGGCCATTTGCTTTTGGCGTCTACCATCACTAAGAAGTAGTTGTTATAGAAGGGTCCAGCAAAATCCACATGTATACGTTCCCATGGCGTGTCTGGTATTTGCCATGATTGTAGCAACGTTTTGGTAGGTGATTTCTTTACGGCTGCACATTTACTACATGTTCTTACTGACTCTTCAATGTCACTGTCGATCTTCGGCCAATAAACGTAACTCCTTGCTATCGATTTGGCTCTTTCCATTCCTGGATGTCCCTTATGTATTTGACGAAGTACTTTATTATGTAATTTTGGAGGTATCACCACGCGTTCTCCTAGCATTAGACTGTTGTTTACCATTAGTAAATTGTTGCGTCTTATGTAATAAGGTTGAATTTCATCGGTGATGTCTTTCTTATCTGATGGCCAGCCAAGATTTAAATAGTTGATCACTGATTGAAGTGTCGGATCATTCTTTGTTCCCTGTTGTATGTCTTCAGAGGTTATTGTTACTGCATAAATCGATTCTTGCTAAATTTGTTTCACAGCTGTTTCCATATGGATCGTAGCGATAACGGACTCTTTATCCGGTTGCTCTCGGGAGTTGATTAATCTGGACAAGAAATCAGCATAACCAAATGAGTTTGTGGAGACGTATCTGATCTCAAAATCGTATAATAACAATGTACACGCCCATCTCTGCAATCGATTTGCTGTATACACTGGAATGCCCTTTTTGTTTCCAAAAATGTATAATAGAGGCTTATGGTCGGTCTCCAGAGTAAATTTCCTTCCAAAAATTAGTTTGTGAAATTTAGTGACTGCGAATATAAGTGCTAAGGCTTCTTTTTCAATTTGACTGTAATGTCTTTCGGCCTCGGTGAGAGTTCTCGATGAGTGGTAGATGGCTTTACGATTGCCGTTAGGATATTCGTGTAATATTACTGCTCCTATGCCCGTGTTACATGCGTCAGCTGCTACCACAATGGGTACAGATGGGTCGTAATGTGTTAACACTAATTGACTTTGCAACACATCTTTAAGTTGATCAAATGCCCGTTGACATTGGTGAAACCAATTCCAATCTGTATCTTTCCGAAGTAATCGGTCCAACGGTCCTCTCAACTGTTGCATCTTGTATACGAATTTTCCATAATAGTTAATGGCCCCGAGAAATGCCCGGAGTTCACTAATATTGTTGGGTGATGGCATTTCTCTGATACAACTGATCTTGTCAGGATCAGGTCGTATTCCTTGCTCATCAATGATGTGTCCGAGGAATTTCACTTGATTTGTGAAGAATTGACATTTGTCAGATCTTAATACGAAGCCGAAATCCTCAATTCTTTGCAATGTCGCTGTTAGATGTTTCATATAATCAGTTGATGTTTTGCTACATATGATTAAGTCATCCAAATATGCACTGGCGAAAGGCAGGTCAGATATCATTGCATCGACGATTTGTTGAAATGTCCCAGATGCAGATTTAATCCCAAATGGTAATCTCTTGAATTTGAATAATCCACGATGTGTATTGATGGTTAACAATTCTTGAGAGTTTTCATCTACCGCCAATTGGAAATATGCATCGGAGAAATCGATTATTGTGAAGCATCGATTACCCGCTAATTTGGCAAAAATGTCGTCTGGAAGTGGTAGTGGATGTCTGTTGGATTGTAATGCAACATTCAGTCCTGTGGAATAATCAGCACATATGCGAATCTTCCCGTTAGGTTTGCTGACTACTACGATAGGTGCTGCCCATGATGAGAATTCGATCTGCTCTATGATGTTCAATTTCTCGAGACGTTGTAATTCGGCGTCAATCTTAGGTAATGCAGCATATGAGACGGGACGCTTCTGAATGTATGTGGGTTTAGTATTCGGTAACAGATGTAATTTTATTTTTGCTTTAGTGCATAGACCTAATTCATTTTTGAACACTTTAGGAAATTTAGTGGTCAATTTTGCGACGTATTCGTCTGTTGTCTGTGACTTAACTGCATGGCACAATTTGTCGATTGGAATGGACCATAGATTGAATAATTCCATCCATTCTATGCCGAATAAATTCAGTTCTGGTACTTTGGTGATATAGCATTTCCCTCTCTTTGTTACTCCATTTAATGTGACATCGCATTCCAGCTCATGAATAATTTTTAGTGGTTCACCAGATGCGTTATGCGCTGTAAATGATGATTCCTTTATCGCTGGTTTTCCTAACAGTTTCCAAGTCTCTTGTGAAATAAGTGTTATATCCGAAGCTGTGTCAATTTGAAGTTTAACTTCTTGTGCGTTAATTCGGATTATGATGAATTTCCGTTTGCTTTGAAACTGAACTTGATTTACAGAGATAACGACATTAGATTTTACTGTGGGCTTATACTTATCATCTGATTTTTTATCAGGTTTCTTTTCTGACTTATTAGATTTTGATTTGTGGGCGCTAGTACAGTACCCTTCCTTATGCTCCATCCTTTTGCAGTCATTGCATTCGTGCTTGATATACTCACAATATTTAGCATAATGCATGCTTCCACAATTCCAGCATGGATATTTTGGTGTGTCCGATGCTTTGTGTTGTGGTTTATTTTTGGCATTTTTGGAACAGGTTTGCTTCTTGCGTTCGATTTTGTTTACAGTAGACTGCGTTGGTTTTTCTACTAATGCCGTATCCATCTTGAGTGTCATGACTCGCTGACATTCATTTACTAAGTCATGAAGTGTGACTGGATTTTCAGCAGAATGTGTTTCCAGTTTGCGTAACAGTCTCGCCCTTATTTCAAAATCTTTGGTTGCTTGTAGACCCGAAATGAAAATTAGGCATTTGAATTGTTCAGGGCCTAATTCCGTGAATTGGAAATCCTCGCAGTTCCTATTGACTATGCCTGCATAAGTGACAAAATCGTCGTTATCATGTTTCCTTGTTTTTAAGCAGTTGTAACGTCTACTAAAAACTGTGGTTTGAAAAGAGAGAATTTGTTTTAACTTATCCACTGTGGTCTTAAAGTTGAAATCTTTTGTCGTCTTTGGCAGAATGTAGTTGACGTACTTAGTGTGCGACTTTTGATCCAATTTCCGCAATAATAGACGTGTTTGTGCTTGCTCGTCTAATTGATTACCTGCTGCTGTGAATGCGTCCTCGTATCTATTGTACCATTTATCGAAGGTTAGACCATTTTCAGGGTCATACACGAATTCCTGGATACTATTAGCTAATGCCTCGATTACGAGTTCATCATTTCTTGCTGGCTGCGTTACTGTTGGATTGCGATGGATTGATTGTTCCAGCCGCATGAGACGTTCGTCTTGTTTGGTAAGCAACGCAGTCAGTTAGTGCCTCAAGAATTTTATCGGACATGTTTGGTTATGTTTCGATGATATTCTGCAAAAATAGGATCTTTAGTCTTTCCAGTATCACTCGTCGTCAATGTTATATATGTTAAATCTCTTAGAAAATTATAACAAATGCACGCCTTATTTTTATATTCTGAATATATGTATGAAAATGTTTTATTAATTAATTGTACACACACTCCTTTCGTACGTCTCTCTCTCTGTCTCGTCACTACTCTCAGTGCTGCCAACAGTAATGAAGAGGAGTGTGCTGTATATGTGATGTGTGTGTAGCACACATGTAGCACGAGAATGGCACGTGACATATATTGCTTGAAATTTAACCAATCAGATGTGATTGCCATGTCACTTACGCAACGCATGCGCATGATTATGTACATACTTTTTGGAACCATGTATTTTGGCGAAGTTAGCAGTCTAGTATACATATAGATGTCTGTGATTGTAATATATAATATATAACATTTACAGTGTTTTAATTTTTACAACTTGAAATTTCCCTATGTTCATCAAATAATTGGCAGCCATGAATTGAACACAAATCTCTCGACTCACCTTTTTAGCTGTGTATACTTGTGTCGAGTTGTATCGTTGTAGGAAAGCATTGTGTCGAACACTGTGTGACTTTGTGTCCCTTGCTGGAAAACAACCACAGTCGCCTATTCGTGAGTTTTGTGTATACGCTAGCTTAGTGACGCATGTACGATTTACAAACAAGTAACTTTCTAAATGCGTATTCTATGTGATTGATTAAATTCTTATATCTCAAAACTATTTGGGATAAAAAACAAATATTTTTATTCCTTAATTTTTTGAGAATTTTCCTGCTATAGTATTTTTATTTGCGAATTTTGGAACATTCTGTATATGTATGTGTATAAGATGTTCTGAAATTCAAGGATAATAAGATTGTAGCATAAAAGTTTACAAAAATTAGGTAATAAAAGTATTTGCGACTTTTTATTCTAATAATAATTTTTGAGATAAAATAATTTAAAGTTCAATCACAGGGGGTGGGGGGAACTACGTTCAGACAATCGTCTGTTTGTAATCGTACGTGCGTTACTAATATTAGCGCAAACGCAACATGAATAGACAATTATCTAAACGTAGCCTGTGATTGGTTAGTTTAAAATTTTTATACATATGTATCTCGAAAACTATTTCTTGGAATAAAAAATAACATGCATTTTTATTACTTAATTTTTCACGAACTTTCGTGTTGCAATCTTATTATTCTCGAATTTCGAAACACTTTACATACAAACACACACACACACACACACATCTCCGCGCGCGCGCGCACATACAGGATCGTCCATTAAAATCTATAAATGGATTTATTTCTCTGAAAACATAGAAAATGAAAGAAATAGCACATACGAGGTAATTATATATAATGTATATATATAATATTAATATTCTGCAATAAAAGATTAACTATTATGATTGAGATGGCAATATGTTTATTTGCTTACCTTTGTGTTATACATTACAATAATATCTTAAGTAGTATTCATCTTAGATTTTAATTAAATAACAAATAAGAAATAAAAATGTGAAGATATGCTTAAAAAAAATCAAAATATATTTCCTAAACTATTCAAATAAAATTTTCAACTATCTTGTCCTAATACTTTTATACACAGAATAATAAGAATCAATTTGTTAAAAAAATATAGTTTTATTTATAAAAATCAAGTTGACTTTGAAATTTTTTAAATATCTCTAATTCTTAAAACAAATGCATGCAATTATCTGGTGTTTTCCTCAAAACAATTTAATCTCCGTATGTGCTACTTCTTTTATTTGTCATACTTAGAGATAAATTTATTTATAGATTAACGGATTATCCTTTACATATATACATATATACACGCACACGTGTGTGTGTGTGTGTGTGTGTGTGTGTGTGTGTGTGTGTGTGTGTGTGTGTACGTGTGTGTACGTGTGTATTAATAGATATTATTAACTCATGAAATAAATATAAAATATATATTGCAGTATTTCGATATTTATATAATCTACGTTTGTACTATATGCAAGCATGTATATTCTGTACCTGATACACAAAATTACGCACATTGGGAGCATATTTGAGGCATATGCATCATGTCCAGTATGCCTGCATCATAGCTCAGAACTGTGTCTGACAGTCTGGCATCTATAAAGATTTGATAAGTCAAATATTAAAATAAAAAATAAAGTCAAATTAATATTAAAATTATAAATATTAAATATAAAATTAAAAAATAAACAACAGTTCATTATAATAAATTAATAAAAGACTATAGTTTTTAATTATATAACTATCGTAATGCACAAATATATCTAATTATATATATCTCAATATATAATATATACCCTAATATATACCCCAAATGTACATAATTTGATATGTTAAAATATATTTGACGCTGAGTAATGTACATGTACATGTATATAATTTGGTAATCTACTAAACAACTGTATATTATAGAAGAAATATCACTTTTGAGTAAAAGGGCATATGTGATCAATATTATATGGGCACTTTTTCTGAAAAGATTATTGATTAAAAATTCTGTAATATAAACAATGCAAAAAAGAAAATATCCGGCACGTCGCGTTGCAACATCTGTGGCAACTTTATAGATATATAACACGTGCAGTCTTTAAAATCATATCAGTTAACAGATTGTGTTTTAATAATGTCACAATACTTTCTGTTACTTCTTGACTTTTTTCTCTAACTATATTATTGAATAAATTTGTCGAAAAATTAATTGTCGCTGTCTGCGTAATCGTCGCTATCGTTGCTATCTTCATGCCTCGGCTGTTGTTGGATACAAACATCCGATGTATTCATTAACGAATTTGCATTCTTGATCATATCCACCGAATCATACACTAAAGTATCCACATTTGGCAATAACTCCCATGAGATAATATTGTGTGACCTACGAGCAAACAAAATTGCAAAATGTTAAAGATATATATTTTTTTTACCTTTAGAAAATTATTTAGGTATTTAACAAAAAATTTTGTATGCTCATAAAGAATTATTTTTTTATGAAGCCATTGTGCTAATAATTTCATAAAAACTCAAATATCAATCAATGGTATAAGAAAGTTTATACCCAAATATGATCTTGATTAAAAAAAAAAAATAAAATTTGCAAAAAAGAAGAATGTATTTGTAAATCACGATACTAAATAAGTCATAAAATAAATGTAAATTATGTATCACAAAGATAAAATAAGCTCACAAACTTAATGTATTTTTTCGTATTAATTTATTTACGTGCATGCATTTTTGCATTATGCTTTTTTATTTTTTTACTTACTGAGCTGTAGATGATGGTTACATTTCATCATCACACAGCCTGCAAGAAATGCATCATTGTTATGATCATGGTAGAGAAGAAGTACATACTGTTAGTTGACATGAAATATAAAGTATCCACTTATCTATACATGCAATAGGTAAAAATTTATATCAGAAACATAAATAATATGTAATTATATGTAATATTTAAATTTAAAACAATACAAGATAAGCTCTATATAAGATTATATAAGATTATAAAATTATATATAATTATATGATTGTATATTATATATATAATTATGTATAATATACCAAGTGTAAAGTCCAAACGCGTGATTTAAAACTTAGGTACAGATTTATGATAGTTTGTATTTTGAAGTGCAAATAGCACTTACATTTGTTCCTGTTGTTCATTGCCACTTTCTTCTGCAACCAATAATTCGTACTCTTCTGCTGCGAAACGATCCCAGTCCGAGAGCTGCAGCAAAAATAAAACATATTTTTGACACCTATATCAATAAGTAGATCATCACTAGGGGTGGGATCAAGTTCAATATATGTACTTAAAAATCCGAGTCGAATCCAATAATCAAGTTTTATTTTCTAGGATTCGAATAATACTGGTAAGAAATAATATTTCTTTCATATATTGCATTTGCGAAGTAATCGAATCTAGAACAGTTATATTTGAATTTTAGATTGAATTTTAGATTGATTTATCTGCAAGGTTCGAAATAGTATTTATAAGTACTTTCTATCGTAAAGAATTAAATATTTTACAAGTTGTACTCGAATTCTAAGATAAAAATCTATTTATGATTCTTGCTACACATCCACACACACTCGCACGCACACTCCCCGTCCCACTCACAGACCCATTCACCTATTCCCACATTCCCCTAAGTACTCATAAAAGATTCGAACATATTGATCCATTGAATACTTGATCCAAATTCGAATGTACTTTAAAGTACTGTTCTTGTTTTTCGAGGTTTATAGAAGAGTTTGAATCTATCTCGTCCAGATTCGAGTCTTGAAAGTACTGTTTTTTTTCGAAGTAGAGAGCTCGAAACCATGCAAACAAATTCGAACTTACTTGTAAGATACTTAATCCCATCGCAAATCATCACAAGATTACTTCTATAAGAGATAATTCATCAATTCGTCTGCTTGTGTGTGTAGGCTATAAAATTTTGACCGATTATATAGCCGAAATGGTTTGAGATGTAAAAAACATATAAGACAAAATTAAATGATTTTAGCTGCTTTAACTTTGTGTGTGCCATATTATAGATTTATGTGTATGAATATAACTGTGAAGTGCAATTGTATCTTTTTTTAAATAGAACCTCGTGTTTTTCTAAAACTCATTCGACGCAATTTTTATTCCCGACTGCTGCCAACCGAAGGTTGGCAAAAAACGGAGGGAGTATGCGTTTTTTATTATCTGTAAAAAAAATATTAAGATGTTTATGTCTAAATTTCCATTAATTTAGAAGATACTTTTTAATGTTGCGAAGTAGTATTAATAGTACGATGTTTATCTTCTTATAGTTAATGTTCAAACGAATGTCTTTCAGCCTGGAGACAAAAATTTATTTAATTCCTAAATGATCTATTATCTTTTCAAACATTTTACTGGATTTTCTTGTCTGAACTCAGTAAATATCGATATATTAATGTTATATAGATACAACGGAATTGAATATTATAAATAATATTGCATAAGTGTTACCGGTAAGCTATCAGTTAATTGTAATTTTCCATTCATAAATGTAACATGTGTATAATATTACACATATTATCTTGTTGTTATATATATATATATATACACAGGGTGTCCGGAGTCAACAGCATCACCCGTCGTATGCAGGTAGAGGCAGTTAAACTGAGTAGGAAAGTCCTGTACCGTTTTGCGATTTTCGCAATAATTAATAAGAAATTAAATAAAAAAGAGCGGCCAATCCGTGCGAGTAAAAGCGCGCGGCGAGAAGAGACCTCCTACTGTTTATGTGATTCTTGTCGCGCGGCGAAAATAAAAGCCTAATGTTTACGCGATTGCTACGCACGCGACAAAGCGGGGAGGAGCACTCTACAAAGGACAATGGATAAATACGAGCAATGCATAACGCTGGACCCCCGCGTGGGCTGTCTCTTCTCGCCGCGCGCTTAAACTCGCGCGTATTGGCCGATCTTGTTTAATTTATTTCTCATTAATTATTGCGAAGATCGCAAAACGGTAGAGGATTTTCTTACTCGGTTTAACCTGCTCTATCAGCACACGACGGGTGATGCGATTGACTCCGGATACCCTGTGTATATATATATATATATATATATATATATATATATATATATATCAGGGTGTCCCAGACCACCCGTACACCCCTTTTAAAATGAAAATGAATGGCTTTTATCAAAAATCGCGAACATTATTTAAGTAAATCAAGTACACTCTATCGAATGGTGATATTTTCAACTTTTGATTCCGACCGGAAATACGCCATCCGGACAGGAAGTTGAATTTTTTGAGGGGAATATGGTACTTTTTATTACAGATTCGAATTGTACGTGAAAAAATAAGAAACTTTTGTATCAAACGTTTTTTCTGAAAGTGTTCTGTCAACTTTAAAATTGACTTTCAAAATAAATGTGATGAAATAATGAACTTCAAGTGTTCCTGTGGCATAACTATTGACAAGGATGTGTGTGTGCTTGCATGTACGGTACCTGATGAACGTTCGCACACACGTTTCTGAGTGAATGAGATGTATGTTTAAGCAAAATGTTCAAAGAGAGCACCGTTCTCTGCGATGCAAGCATCTACTCTATTTTGGAAGGAATTGGTTGCTCGAAGAATCTCATCATCGCCTAAGGATCGAATTGCTTTACTTATCCTATAAATCATATCATCTTTTGTAGTTGGACGTTCACGGTACACCAAATCTTTTACCCTTCCCCATAAATAATAATCAAGGATGGTGAGGTCCGGTGATCGGGGTGGATAATTGATTGGACCGTATTTGCCAATCCACTTGTTGGGAAACATAGTATTTAGTACTGTACGGGCAACTCTCGATTTATGCGACGGACATCCATTTTGTTGGAACCACATGTCCAGGCGCAATCGCAGAGGAAGAGTTTCTAATAAGACAGGAAGATCTGTCTCTATCAAGGCTGAGTATCTAGCAGCATTTAAAGTTTCTTGAAAGAAAATAGGACCTATGATGCGACTTCCAATAATACCACACCAAACATTGATTTTCCATACATGTTGATGATCTATTTCTGTCAACCAGTGAGGATTAACCTGTGACCAATACCGACAGTTCCAAGTATTGACAGATCCATCACTTTTAAATGTACATTCATCAGAAAACAAAATTTTGCGATGAAAATCAGGTGGTTGTTGTCTTATCTAATTGCAAAATGCAAGTCTCTGATAAAAATCATTGTTATTCAATGCTTGATGAAGAGACATTCTGTAAGGGTGAAACTTGTTTTGTCTGAAAATGCGCCAGATACTGTTACGACTAACACCAGAATTTCTTTCTCGGCGTCTTAAGGAATCACGAGGATTTAATTCTGCCGATTCAAGAACTTCCGCTGAATATGGAAGCATATGATATGTTGCTAATTTTGGGTGAGTGTGGAGGTTTATTCTCTGCAGCTCAAATATTATGGCGACAGCGTTATCCCGATCGAAAACCTCATTCACACAAC
>CASCJU010000093.1:0-14074 GCA_949152495.1 Lasius fuliginosus | reverse complement strand
CCCGTGCTTTCCAACTACGACACAAGTCGGCACAATCGTACACAGCTAAAATGCGTTCGACTATATCGTTTTGTGTCACTCCATGGATATTAACATTTTTACATTTGGTACCATTTTTCTTTTCTATGGAGTGGTTACCTTCTGGTAGAAGGTAAACCTAAAAAAAATATTTTTTTAAACTTAAAATAACTTAAAACTTTGAAGAAGCTATGTAAAGTGACGGTCCTACACTCTGGCGGTGAAGTAAAAAAGCTAAGCAGCGTACCAGCTACAAGTCGACACTGTGTAACACTATATCACTCACAAAGTGTATGATTGTATTTCGTTGCTGGAAAGCACCCATAGTAAACTGATCTTTCAAATTTATTTGCCTGATTTTAAATAATTTTAACATTCTGAATTCCCTATTGAAATTGTACTAAAATTTAAACTGATAGAAACAAATGTTACATTTTTAATAGCCGCGTTTTAGGGCCAATTTCACCAACCACGGTTAGATTAACCGACGGTTAAAGTTAGTAGGGCGGCCAACAGACATGAGTATTTTCTCATAACCTTGTAATGAAAAAATATTCATGTTTCTATTGGCCACCCTGCTAACTTCAACCATCGGTTAATCTAACCGTGGTTGGTGAAATTGGCCCTTAAGCGGCTAGTAAATTTTGTATTCGCTCGTGGTAAAAATTTAATGGTAGAAATTTAATAGTATGTCGCGCAGCGAAAAAAGAGCAAAGGAACTGTAATCCTTTAAATATATTGTAATATTTTATTACAGTAACTTGTATAATAACATTGCATAATAACATGGGTGATATATTAAAATTTCACATCACATAGATAACTTATATTATTTATTATTTCCATATTATATTATTGTAATATTATTGGACCGTTTATAAATTTCTCTGTGCTATCAAATTGAATTTGTGTGTGTATTTTAACTTTGTTTTACACACATATAGGGAAAATAAATAAATGAATTTATAAATTTTCAATTGCTGCCCAAAAATGGTTCTAAGAGATGAAACCACCTCTCATATGTAAAGCAGCTTTTTTGCTTTTCTCGATATATCTCGAAAAGTACTCGACATATAAAAAAATGTTTTATACAAAAGTTTCATGGTAAGAACCTTTATTTAACCACATTAATAAAATTTTGAAAAAATAATTTTTTTCTAAGATTCTTAAAAAGATTTTTTTCAAAAATTATTTTTTTTAAATTTTATTAATGTGGTTAAATAGAGGTATTTTCACCATGAAACTTTTACATAAAACATTTTTTAATATTTCGAATGCTTTTCGAGAAAAGTAAAAAACCGCTTTATATACGGGTGGTTTCACTCTTTAAAACCGTTTTTGGCAGCAACTGAAAATTTCTAAATTTATCTATTTATCCCCCCTACATGTATGTAAAGTTTCATCAAAATCAGAATGTTCGGATTCGTGAGGTTCTCTTGTTAGTGGCGTCAAACCTTCTTTTATACAAACTTTTTTTAGGGAGAGAAACTGATTAAAAAGGTTTGATTTCCATTTCTGTGCCAATTGAAAAAGAAAAATGATCATAAGCACCATAGACTCAGAGGTTCATTATTAAAGTTAAAATTTCTAAAGAACGGATGATAAATATCGGTATAAATTAAAACTTGTATAAATAAAAACAATGAATTTTGCGTTTCATATACTTACTTGGAGGCCATTACAAAATATTGCATATTACGCGTATGTGCGTATAATTACTGGGAATATTGCATATCTCGCTTTTTTTCCTATTACAACACTCGTGATACACACACACATATATATATTTAACAGAATTTTCTTATATGTGTATATTTCTGCATCGTCGAAATGAAGCTAGAAGGATGCATCCCGCCAGATATATTACCATCTTATTCGTGTTCGTCGTTTTTTCTTCAATTTTCGTTTTCGGATTTCCGGACGGTGCGCCGGTGGACACTTGCGTAAAACCACGACCTAATCAACCTTATCACGGCCAAGCGCGATCGCAGCCTTTAAATACGAGCCCTTATAAGATACTGGCCTCGTCATCGCAGTACGGACCAGGTTCCCAAATCACAGGTAAGTCAAATATATGTCAGTGTTCATATTATATATTATTTAATTAATCATTTATATCCTGTACACAATCAATTTAATTTTCTCTAAAACTTCCTCATTACCATCCGCGTCTGTGGTCCGGGGAATTTAAATTATTAATTAATCAATAATATCAATATATTTATCCAATAGAGTAAAATTTTTTTTTTACTGTATACAAAAAGCTGTTGGCAATTTTGACATAATCCCAGTGAGAAATGACAGGTCGGAAGGACGACTATTAGACGACTATGTCGTTTATGGTTGAAATTAGTATCTATTTAAACCATTTTTCAACTAATCGAAAATTTTGTTTCTACCCAGCCAAAAATATTAAAAATATTGCGAATATTTCTATAAGATTTCTATTGTCTTTCAGTCAATTTTACATTGAAACAAAGCTGAAAGCGAGCAGAATCTGCAGCTTTTAGCTATTTATATAACTTATTAAAATAATGTAGTTTATTCGCTTACCGCTATGCGGCGCATTATTCACTTTCTATACCCGTATTCGAGTTCTTGTCATGAGCGTATATAAAGCCTGCAAAATGCGGTTAATAACATATGTAATTATTTCTATCAGTCTAATTTCTGATACGATTCCCGTACAGGGGAATTTAGATATTGAAATGTCCAGTTTTCACTTATTCGGACAATTTCTGTCCAAATAAGTGAAGATATTTCGCTATTATCTACTTAAGATATAAAATAAAAATTTATCTGACCCGATAGAAATCGACTTGACGTCGATTACGCAGTTCGAGTCGACAGGCGATCGACATGAGAGACAAAGAGATCGATGTCTATTTCGATCCCTAAAAACTTACTTTTAAAAAAAAAAGTAAAAAAAGGCGCCAAGTACACGCGCCAGTTAAAAAAAAACTGTTATATTTGCTTACTAAATAATATATTTTTAATTTAACAAAATTTTTTATTTTAACAAAAATAATGATATCAAAGAAAATTGCGCCAATTGAAAATATAAACATTTAAAAATATTAATTAAAAAATATTAAATTTAATTGAAAATTAATTGAATTAAAAATTAAAAATTAATACAAAAAATTTAAAATTTTTACAAAAATTAACAATTAATACAAATAAAAAAGAATTAAAAAATTTTAATTAAAAAAACTTGGCGCTGCTAAACTAAACACTATGCTACAATTAACGTATTCTTAAATATGTATTTACATTGCAGTTATTAATGTAACTAAATTAAATGTAGTTTTATAAATTTAAATCTAAATTGAATTTATCATTTGTTGGGTTAATATACAGGGTGTCCCACCAAAAGTGGCCACCCTCTTTTATATTTTAAACTAAAAAAGATAGACCATAACAAATATATATCAAATTAAATGGTTCAAACCGAACTTTATTGTGAGCATAGTTGTTGCTTATAAAAGCTTTCTGTGTTATGGAACAGAGAGGTATGCATAATTTTTTATAATAATGTGGATACTTCGTTATAATAAAAGTTGTAGCGCTGTTTAAAGCAAATACAGCGATGTATGACTTAATGTAAATATTTTACATAGTATATGAGTTTTGCCGGCTCGAAGTTTCGCGGGCGACGTCTATCTTTTTACTTTCGGCCCTGCGATATGGCCAACTTCTGACCCGTGCGTTAGAGATTGACATATGTCATGTTGTCATATGACATAACTGAAGGAAAACTGAAGAAAATTGCCCGTAAGTGGTTTGATCTGTATATAACCAAACTAATTGAATCTTGGTCTTATTTCCGGGAGGCGATAATAAAGCGTTTCAAGAGACCTGTCCTTTTCCACGTGGCAATTCAAAAGGCGGAAGCACGCAAATGGTTATTTATGAAGGAAACTTTTCATGATTATGCCATGGATAAACTGGTCCTCTTAAGGAATTTGGGTCTCAAGGACAAGGATACCATTCACCTGCTGATCAATGGAATAGGCAGTTGCTCATTAAGGGAGCTTGCGTCAACTCTTCGTGTGTCATCGGTGGATGAATTCTTGGAGGAGATGCACAATATTACATCTGCTTTTGGTGAATCCCAGAAGAAATTCCAATCTTTTTCTCCGAAAATACAATCAACTAAGCCAGTACCTTCATATTCAAACAAGGAGGCCAATCAACAAAAGGAGATTTTCTGTGTCTACTGTCGAGCAAAAGGGCATACTCGTGATGAATGTCCTAAACTGAAGAAGAAGGATAACCCTTCGTCCAGTCGTTTTCCTAACAAAACCCCACCCGTGGCTGTTGTGGAATAGCAGGAGGTTGCTGCGTCATCGATATCTTCATCTTCTGTGGTTGCTGTGGTTTCCGAGGTCCCAGGGCGGAAGATCGAGATCAACGACTCCAAATTAAAGGTCGTGTCAATTAATAATAGGGCGTGCAGCATGTGGGCTCTTCTGGATACGGGTAGTCCCATTTTTCTCATTTGCCCCTCCGCGTTTAAAAAGATTTTTAATTCTGATTTTCTTTCTCTTAATTCAAATGTTTTTAATTCACATGGTTCTTTGTTATCTAAGTTTCGTTTCAAAGGCATAAATAATGTTCCGATTATGATTTCTGATTTAATTTCAACTTCAATTGTACTTCAAGTCTTGCCTGATTTTGTTGCAAATATTGATCTACATGTGTTAAAAGAGGATTCATGTTCTCTTGATTTAATTATTGGTAGAGACTTTATTAAAAACAATTCAATTTCAGTTTTATATAATCCTTCCGGTGAGGATTTGGAAAGTAAAGTTTTACTTTTTCAGGAAATTGCTTCTACAGAAGTTATCAATAATAAGGTTAGCGACCTTAGAGCTACCCTATCGGATGTTGATATAGATTTTGGCCCGGATGTCAAAGATTTATTAATTTCAACTATTTTAGAGGTTGAGAATATGGATTTACCTCCCGTTGAGGACGAATATTTAGTAAAGCTATCTCTAAAAGACGAGTCTGTCTTTGCGTTCTCTCCTCGCCGATTCGCATGGACAGAGCGGTTACAAATGAGAGAGATAACGGACGATCTGTTAAATAGAGGAATAATTCGTCTTAGTTCCTCTCCTTATTGTGCGCGGGTAGTTCCCGTTAAAAAAAAGAACGGATCTCTACGCTTATGCGTAGATATGCGTCCTCTAAATAGTAAAGTCATAAAACAAAAATACCCGTTTCCTCCTATTGAGGATTGTCTTGCTCGTTTGAGCAACAAGAGTATCTTCACACTTCTTGATTTGAAAGATGGATTCCATCAGATTAAGGTACACCCTGATTTTACAAAGTTTTTCGCTTTTGCTACGCCCGATGGGCAGTTTGAGTATACCAGGCTCCCTTTTGGTTTCTGCGAAGCACCTGCAGAATTCCAAAAGCGTTTAATTCAAATTTTACAACCTCTAATTAGAGAGGACAGGGTGATTGTTTATATTGATGATATACTCATTCCATCAATTACTGTTCAAGATAATTTATCAGTGTTGAAGGAAGTACTCTTCTTGTTAAAACGATATAACTTTGAAGTAAATTACAATAAGTGTATGTTCTTGAAAAAAGAACTTGAATATTTGGGTTATATTTTATCCCCCTCAGGGATTACGCTTAGTGTACGTCATGTCGAAGCGGTTAATAATTTTCCTAAACCTAAAAAATTAGTTGAGCTACAGTGATTTTTGGGTTTAACGAATTATTTTCGCAAATTTATTAAGAATTATACTAAACTGGCCATACCACTGCAAGATCTTTTACGTAAGACATCCAGCTTCAATTTCGATCAAGGTTGTTTGAATGCTTTTAATTCTCTGAAAGATGCTTTAACTTCATTTCCGGTTCTTTGCTTGTATAATCCTTGTGCCGAAACAGAATTGCACACGGATGCAAGCTCTTTGGCATTAGCTGCTATATTATTGCAAAAGCAACATTCTGGACAGTGGGCTCCAATTTCTTATTATAGTCAGTCGACTAACAAGGCTGAGGCACAATATCACAGCTACGAGCTGGAAATGTTAGCAGTCGTTAAATCAGTGGAAAGGTTTCATATTTATCTGTATGGCTTGCAGTTCAAGATAGTAACGGACTGTAACGCTTTGGTATACGCATTAAATAAAGCTCACTTAAACCCAAGAATCGCACGCTGGACTCTACGTTTGCAGAATTATCGCTTTAATATTATTCACCGCGAGGGTAGACGAATGATGCATGTAGATGCGCTTAGTAGAGTGGTAGCTTATCATGAACCTCTAACTTTAGAACAAGAATTGCAGTATCGACAACTGCAAGATACCAGGTTGAAAGGTATTGCTGAGGATCTTGAGTTCTCAAACGATGACAAATTCGAATTAATTGAAGGACTTGTTTACAAAAAAGGCCCCGACAAGGCACGTTTTGTGGTTCCTGAATCAATGATAACAAATATTATTAGGGAATATGTAGAGCAAAAATAAAGACACTTTCCTTATATAATTTAAACCCAAGCTATCGATTAAGACTAGTAAGAACTCGATCCGTTCAGCGGTTATTGAAGTCTGATAATCTCAAGTACTCTCAACTGGCCGGCTCGCGTATAGATACACGAGGTGCCTCGCTGCTGCTGCGCAGTATTTGGCGCGAGACACTACCATGTCTCTTGATCCTATTTCTCACGTTTTATAAAGGTCTAATTTAAAGGACACAAAAACGTCTAATCGACCAAATTTTAGATGTTTATATCAACCAATCTCCTCGGTTGAAAAATCGTTGATTCGACGTCTTATCAACTGATAATTTCTCACTGGGATACATCAATTGTCCACGATGATTTAAAAATTTTCATTATTCATTACTTCGAAAAACTAAGATAAAAGAAAATTTCAGCGTATTGAAAAATCAGTAAACATTATAATAATACAGATTTATCATAATTCAAAATTTTTTATATATTTTTTGCATCTTTTAGTTCAATTTTAAAAGATTATCCAACAATTTTATTAACAGCTTTCATCAATATTTCAATAAACTTCAGTTAAATAATCTTTTTAAGTAATGCAATTTTTAAAATTCTGCAAGTTTTGAAACAAAATAATCTTTCGTAAGTTTATCATTATTGTTTCAAAATTCACTAATTTTTCTCAAAATTTGTAGTATTTAATTATATTTTATTGTGAAAATTTTAATTCTTATTGATATAAACTCAATAATTATTCAGACATTTTTATTTGCATTTTTAATGAATTATCGTAATTTCAACAGAATATTTCCATCAGAGTTTTGACGCAGAACTATTGAATCAATTAATATTTGTAAACTATGAACAACGTTTTGTTTAAATAACCTTGAAATCATCTAGATAAAGGTAAAATAAAATATTTATGTAAATGTATCTTACATTAAATGAGATAAAGATAATCTTATTTTAAATTTATCTAGATTAAATATGAAATTATAAGGCGTTTTGTCATAAGATAATCTTAAGATATTATAAGAAAAACAACTTACAAGGGACATTCACGAAGCGCCAAAACGGTTTTGGAGAAATGTATATATATTTTTGAAAAGTACTCGCGCGTCGAGACAAGTTGAACGATCATTGCTGCTCCAATTGAGGCCAATGTCAAAAGCCGTGGAATCAAATTTTGACCAACATTTAATTTTTTACTTTCTGGGTCATGTTGTTGTCAATCGATTCTGCTTCGTGAGCAGAATTTACATATAATATTTTTTTTTAAACTTAACGCAAACATACGCGCTCAAAAAGTCAAAAATTGAATGTTGGCCAAAATTTGGCCCCTCAGTTTTTTGACATTTGACCTCAATTGGAGCAGCAATGTGATATATATTTGAACTTGTCTCGATGAGTACTTTTCAAAAATATAAACATTTCCCCAAAACCGTTCTGGCACTTCGTGAGTGTCCCTTGTTAGTATAAAAAAATAATATACGCTTCTATTAATCAATTTTTATTCCTTAAAGTAAGAGTTTTAAATGTGTTTTTTGACAGATGATTTTTTTCTACATGTATGTGATACATATATTTGCTATTTACAATTAAAAAGATGATATAAAAGAAGGATATTTTTTCTTATTCTCTTTTCTCTGTCCAAAATTTTCTTGTATGTTGGCCATCAAAATTCTATTGTGTAGTTTAATATGTATACATTGTTCGTTGTACATCTTCCTTTCCTGAATTCAGCTTGCGAGTTTGGTACCCAAACAACATTATTCATAGTCGTTTTAAAAACGTCTTACAGACGTCTTAAAATTGCTAAGATGTCTTACGAAATCGTCAAAAAGACGTCTTTTGGATGTCTTTAAGACGTCTTATACGTCAATTTCTTTTAAAAGACATGTTCTAAAAACGTTTTTAAGACGTATCTTATAAGTGTCTTTAAAACTTACATTTTTGACGTATTTAAGACGTCTTATTGTTACGATTTAATTATGAAAAAATAATATTTCAGAATAAGATATTTTTGAATTTATTTATTTACAATTAAATAATAGAACAAAAATTACATTATCGATTACTTACACATATTAAATATTAAAGTAAAGATTATTTATATATACTTATACTTATTTAGGGTGTGTAGTTTCGAAAAGGGCTTACCTCCGATTTCGATGGAACTTTGTGAAAAGCTTCCTTTTAGGTTAAAATGGAAGCCTCTAAAGGAAAAATTTTGGCGAAAGGAGAAATTTTGGGGTAAAACTTTACAATAGAGAATTACAAAGGGACCCAGCCCCTATAACTTTGACCTTGACATATGTTGTCAAGGTCACTGTCCTGAGTATCCTCTAAAAAGTTTTAAGCGTCGCTCGTTGTTTATTAAAAGTTATTAACAAAAAAAATTACTAAATAAAAACGTATTTTTTCTAATACTATGTAAATTTAATAGAGCGCACCTTGCCAGATTCATTTATTTATGTGTAGCAAATCGAACGTGTGGGCGGGGGAGGGGTTAATGTCCGAAGGATTAATCTTTATTTTAAGTAATAATTCCCCATACAGCACAGAAAGATTGCAGGAACATTGCAGAAATATTTCATTGCAAGATTGCAACATTGCAAATACATTGCGAAATGTGACTGTAACATTACTGAGGTTACAGCAACAGTAAAATGCCCGCCCTCGGAAAGATTGCACTGTAATATCTTAGCAATATTAGAATGGAATATATATATAATAATACGAAATATATATATATATATATACATATATGTATAATAATACGAAATATATATATATATAATAATGCGAAATTTTTTTAATTTAAAGAACATTTACACGCTTTCACTAATCTATAGCTTGGTAACATCTTAATATTTGAGGAAATATATCATGCATATATGTCGAAGAATTATTTTGAGAAATAATGAGAGGGATTTATCATATAGGATATAGGTAATAAAAAAACTTTACAAAAGCGGACCCAGCCTCAATGACCTTGACCTCGAATGCGTGGGCGGGGGAAGGGCGGAGCCTCTCCCCCTGTACCCCCGCCCTGGAAAAAACTAACCCAACCTGTCCGAGGGATGAATCTTTATTTTAAGTAATAATTCACTTCGAGGGGCTCCACCCCTCCCATTATATCTCAAAATAATTCTTCGACATATATGCATGATATATTTCCTTAAATATTAAATAGTAAAATTCTTGAAGAACTATTTACCCCGAATAATGCTTCACCTTTAGGAAATGGGTTGGGTTAGGTTAGTTTTCTTCAGGGTGGGGGTGCAGAGGAAGGGGCTCCGCCTCTCCTCCGCACACAATTTGCTACACATAAATAAATGAATCTGGTAAGGTACGCTCTATTAAATATACATAATGTCAGAAAAATTACGTTTTATTTAGTAACCTTTTTTGGTAATAACTTTTTAATAAACAACGAGCGACACTTAAAACCTTTTGGAGGATACTCAGGACAGTGACCTTGACATATACATATGTATATACATATACTATATACATATGTTAAGGTCAAGGTCATTGGGGCTGGGTCCCCTTTTGTAAAGTTTTACCGAAAACACATAGTTATTTTTAAGAAAAAAATATGTAGCTGCTAGTTACAAATTACATAATTTTTCTTAAAAACAACTATATATTTTTTTTAACCAATTGATTTCTCTTATTATTTTATGTCATTTTGACGTACGTCTGCTACCTGGGTATATATTAAAATTAAAGCAATACTTTTTTGTATAATTATTTTATTTATTTATTTTTTTTTTAAATTGTCCCCAATGGGGTTTTTCACAATTTTTCCATCTTAATCCCTCCTCCTTCTCCATTCCCCTCTCACCCTTCTCACCATTCCTTCCCTCCTTCTCTATCCTCCAACCTCTTAAATAGAGGCATGTGGGGATTGGGTCCGACCGAATTCGAACTCGGGACCCGTCAATTGTCAGACTGTCAGTCCGTGATTTACCAGTCGACACCACTTATCACCCCTTGTATAATTATTATTTACTTGATTTTTCAAAGTACACTTACAAATTCTTCTTTTTTAATAAATTTCTGTTCAGGAATATACATTTTATACACTTGAATATATACACAAATTGAGTTATAACTAACCTGACCTTTGATTCAAACTAATCTTCGCGATCTGTGACAATCGCTCACACTACGAAACAAGCACCATGACTACTTTTACACATTACCCTTAATCGGGTATAATTAAATCGGTAGTTATAAAACTGGCCAATCACAGCTATTCCTCTGAAGAATGTAATGACTGTGATTGGCCAGCCTTAGAACTACCGATGTTATTAAACCCGATTAAGTCGGATATAGGTGTAGTAAGAAATTGATCAATCACAGTTGAATGTGAGAAGAATAATCGAATATGATTGGTTAATTTCTTACGACTAAAGACTTACTACAACTATTGTAGATCCAGCCTTAAGGGTGACGTGTAAGCGTAGTCAATGATCAGCGAGAAAACCAATCAAAGTCACGGAAAAAAGACAACAATACACTTCGAGACTGTCGACATAATTTCGATATATTCGAGGATCAATAACATGCATTTTTTAAGAGTAGGTTAGTTATTCTAATATTTCTCTATTCTATAATAATACTGTCAAGATTTATAAGAAATCTTATAATCTTAAAATTTAATTAATACTATAATTAATAGTTAATTAATATTGAAATTTTAAAGATAATAAAATTTATAAGAAATCTCGACAGTATTAGAATAGAGAAATATTAGCGTGCTTGTTCAAAATTTACATATGTCAAAAAACATTCGCTATATTATTATAAATATGAATGTAAATCGATAATAACAAGTAAACTAAATTTTATTGGAACAAATCGACTTTTATTGAAACTCATCTCATTTATTTTTTAGTTTCCATAGGGGGAGCATCATTCCAGGGATTTTTCCTGCAGGCACGTGATTCCAAAACAAATGAATGGATTGGATCATGGGCACAAACACCGAACACGAATACACATTCTGAATGCAGTGCTGTGACGCACGCGGATCCACGCGAAAAAGAACAGGCCACTTTTATCTGGAATGCACCGCCGAATGCACGTGGTAGCGTTTACTTTACGTAAGTGCAATATTTTTTAACAATAAAAATTCTAGGAAAGAAATGTGCACTATTTATGTGTTAATAATAAAGCGTAGAAAAAAATTATGAAACATTGCAATTACAATTGTGTGTTAAGATTTATATTTTCTAAATAATTATTGATTAATCCCTTTTCTAACAAGGAAAAAGGGGGAAGTGTCCCTCTCCGATTTTGATGAGCTTTGGATATGTGTAGTCTAGGTCAAAATAAGAGATATATATTTTTATATGTACCCATTTTGTGTGTGCCGTTAAGAGGGTGAAACACCCTCTTGAAAGAAATCGGTTTTTATATTTCTGAGCGAATATCATCAATACGGTAAAAGAAATAAGTGCGTGGCCGCCACGCGCGTTGGAAGTGAAACTTCTAAGTTAAAGAGGGGTGAACCGATTTTGACGAAAAAAATATGTTATTGGGTTTAATGGTGCGATGTTTGAAAAACTTCTGTAAATTTTTTTTAGAAAAAAATCGGTTGAAAAAAATTTTCAAAATATTTTTGAATTTTTTTTATGGGATATACTTGAGATACTACCATTTTTACTATAAAAATCATCGACTTATCTAGTATAACATATTTAATTTTCAAAACGATCAGAAAAGTATATCATAGTTAAAAATAAGTTTTGTTAAAATTAAACTCTACAAACGGCAATTTACCACGATGTTATGGTTTGCCTAAGATTCATAAAACTGGTTTTCCTACGGATTATTGTGTCGTCACTTGGTAGTCCGGTATACAATGTCGCGAAATACATTCATGATATATTACAGATTTCTATTTTGGAACCTAAATCTCATATTAAGGATGGTTGGACATTTGCTAATAATATGAAAGATAAAACTATTAATGATGACGAAATAATGATCTCACTTGATGTTACTGCATTATTTACTAATATTCCTAAAGAATTAGTTTTGAGCGTTGTTACTAAACGTTGGAATGATATTGCTCCTAACACGAAATTTAACTTATCTCAGTTTTTATACGCGATAGAAACGGTTTTAGATTCTACTAATTTTTCTTTTAATGGACAGTTTTATGAACAGATCTTTGGCAGTTCTATGGGATCTCCCTTGTCACCTATTCTATCAGATATCGTGATGGATGATTTAGAGACGCATTGCTTAAGTTTGTTGAGTTTTAATGTTCCTACTTATTATAGATATGTTGATGACATTTTTACCATTGTTCCACAAAGGTTGACGAGATAAAATTGATCTTCAATAATTTTCATTAACATTTACGCACGAATTGGAGTCTGATTCTTGTATTAGTTTTTTGGACACGACTGTCATTCGTTCGGATGGGAGACTTTTGACTAATTGGTATAGGAAACCTACGTGTTATAATAGATACATTAATTTTCATTCTAACCATCCGTTTAAATATAAAATGAACACCATCTATAATCTTGTTGATCGTGCTATTTTATTATCAGACGTTCGGTTTCATTGTAAGAATATTGATACTGTGAAACATATTTTATCTAAACAAAAAACTTTTTTCAGACGCCAGGAGTTATTTGAAATGAATAATAATTTTCTTCGACTTGACTGGCAAAATCTTTATTTAGAATCGTACTACGTTTCGACCATACGGATTGTGGTCCTTATCAAGTACACAAAACTGTAACAATTTATGTCAAAATCAAAATCAAAATCCCCACCGCATTAAGATTAATTACAATAAACACATGATAATGTTAAACACAATAAACAACGCAAAATTTTTTATAACAATTGATTAAAACAATATTAACTTACTTTAAAGATGTCAAATAGATACAAATTAATAATTAAATTTCAATTGTCTCGACATCATCACGGTCGTTACCGCTCCAAGTAAACAAAACATGTTGCAAAGCACATCAGTACAAATTAAGAGCCAGATAACAACTAAGACGTTCTACGAGACAACCGAAAATTCATAATAAGTCAAACAAATAAATAAACAAATCAAGTCATCGATTAATAACACTATCATAAATCCCGCTCAAGTTTTCGCTATCATTCTGCGCATTAATTGTATTATCGAGCTTTTTAATATAAAACATTTCAGAAACTTCTCTCTTTCGCCAATTTTTCTCTTTATGTAAAATTACCGGGTTATCCCAATCAAAATCATGATTGAAATTTAGGCGATGCTCTGTAATGACGGAAAAGTTTGCCGATGAATTTTTTATGTTGCGTCTATGCTCACCAAGTCTCGTATTCAAATGTCTCTTTGTTTGTCCAATATATCTCATCGGGCAATATTTACAATTAATACAGTATACCAATTCTGTCTGTTTCTTGTCTAATAATTTGTCTTTCCCTCTTCTGATGATGTTATTTAATTTTTTAGGAACAGTATATAGAACTCTAAAATTATTCTTTTTTAATATTTGACAAATATCATTACTAATATTTTTATGGAACGGGATAGTGATATAATTTTTCTGTTTATCC